>JAVTVY010020038.1:0-76881 GCA_036873755.1 Hanleya hanleyi | reverse complement strand
CAAGTTCATGGATCAAGCAGCAGACACTATTTGACATGTTCACTGGTAAGGTTTGCATTTGAACCATACATCCTTCCTGGTACAGTACATGTACTCCAAATATATTTTTCACTGGTACATGTACCAGTTTTGAAAAACACTGCTGTAGAAAAGATGTAAGAGAGCATGTTTGTGTGAATTTATATAACATTGAGAACTGTTCATTTTTTCATCATATACATGTATAAACTTGCCTTGTTTTCTCCAATTAGCAAAGTTCCCCACTCGAAGACCAATGACCAATCAATTCAAGTTATTTGTAAAACTGATATTGTGTATATGTACTCTCCTATGAAAGAATTATAATATTCGTGCAGTTTCATTTGCTCATTGCAAGTCACATCTACAAATAAATTACATTTTAATGTTAATAATTTCATTGAAGCTTATGCCTATGTCTTCTAAATGTGCAGGATCAAAGTCCACAGATATAGAAGACACTGATTGCAGAACCACAGGTACGGTAATTGTTTCTTAAGATAATATTCACAGTCATCCTAGCAAAGTGTATTTTTATATATTTGAATATTTCAAGACCGATTCAAATGATTTGAAAACAATTGACTGATTTCAAAATCATCATCCATATGAGAAATCTTGTTCTGTATACTGATTTTTATATTATATTAACTTTATTTCCAATATTCACAATAAATAATATAACATGTATGATCTTAAAACCCAGATGTTCATCATAAAATACATATAGCAGGATACAGTACCTATTCATTCAATTAAGGTTACATTATCCTGAGATAAAATAAATACTATTATGACCAAATGTGTCACAGTAATACATTTTCTTTATTTTACTAGCAGCTAGATTGCTATGGATAGGCCTATATATCTTCATTTGCCCACATCTTCTGTATTTCAGAGAAAACTAGTTTCCAAAGCTCAACATTCGCAAATGCTGCGGCTAAAGGATTTAGAATTTGGAGCACAAAGCACATTGCAGAGGCATTAGGAATGGAGAAAGCGTATCGGCAGTTCTTTAACAGGTATGATCTGTTGCAGTCAGGGGCTCAGGCAGCCAATATTTGATTCTATTAGTATATAAGGGTAAGCAATTTAGAGAAAAATACTGATAACCTGTAAACTAAATGGTTAACTCGCTTGATAAAAAGAAGCACTGAACGTGTGACTGTACAGGGTTCTATAGACATTGAAGTCCAATTCAGAATAATTGGTAATCTAAGATAAAATTGTAACCTGAGGGACTCCTTCATGGTTTTGAATACAGAACTTAAAAATTGTACAAAACATCTTATTGCAAATCATTTCAGAAAAGCTGAAGAACTGTGTAGAGACCGGAAGACGAGGAACTGGTCATTGTCAGAGCTGCGAGGTGCTGTGGAAGTTGCTTGGGTTCTTCACAAAACTGAGCTTCTCAAGATTCAAGTGCAGTATCTAGATGAGACATGTGATTCTGAAGCTATTTCACCTGGTCGAAAGCAGAGACAAGGCACCATTCCTCGAAATGTGCATAAGATGGAGGAATACAAATCTGAACTGCTATTCATGGATAGACGGCTGAAAAACACAGGACCAGATAAGGTATTATTTTTACCACCTAAAAACTATTAACTTGAACTGAAATTTCAACATAATTGCATTTTTACCCCTCAGCCTATTAGACTGTGTGGTCTTGTCGGCGGCAAGTATGTCCGGTCAGTCGTCTGGTCGTCAACAATTCTTGTGACCGGTCTAGAAGCCAAACCGTTTCTTCTAGAGACTTCAAATTTGGTATACAGGATTGTGATGAATTTTGCTGTTTCCATGGCAACATCACGGAAAATTCGTCAACAATTCTTGTGACTGATCTAGAAGCCAAACCATTGCTTCTAGAGACTTCAAATTTGGTATGCAGGATTGTTGGGTGGTCAACCACAAGTGTATTGGACGCGATTGGTTGGAAACTTTGGCGGCCATCATTAATTTATGCAAAACCGTCACAGCTTTCTCGTTACCAAGATATCGTTAGAACGACTTACCCTAGGCACACCAAACTTGCCATGCAAATCCATATGCTCGTGACCCAGAACCCTATTGAATCTGGAGCCGATTGGGTGGAAACTTTGGTGGCC
This sequence comes from Hanleya hanleyi, assembly GCA_036873755.1. Taxonomy (NCBI): domain Eukaryota; kingdom Metazoa; phylum Mollusca; class Polyplacophora; order Lepidopleurida; family Hanleyidae; genus Hanleya; species Hanleya hanleyi. The sequence continues at coordinate 74,755 of JAVTVY010020038.1, read as the reverse complement.
ATCTTTATAATTTATGTGATACCATGGCATGAAACTTGTGCATCTCGGAAACCATTTCACTATTCAGTGGGAAACTTGGTATCGGTTATCGATACATCAAGAAACTTTTAAGGAATGACCAAACTAGTTTCCCTGATTGGGTGAAAGCCTTGGCGGCCATCTTTAATTTATGCAGAATCTTTAATGATGTATTTTTCTGATACCATTGAAGTGTTCTATATGAAACTTGGTATACATCATCGATGTATCAAGAGACTTGCAATGAATAACCACATCAGGATGAAAATGTCAGCCTATCTAATTTGTTTGCTTTCTTTTGAAGTATTCTTTCTTAAAGAAGCTTTATAAAATTGATACCCGAAGAAGAGCTGAATTCATTTTCGAAACGCCCACCGCTTATTTACCCTTGATTATGACGTAATAGCGCCAGAACATGCCCTTGACTTAGAACTCTCCTTTCGGCAAAAACTGAATATGAACATTCTCAACAATCGATGTGTACCTTCTGTTGTGGGTCATAGAAATGGAGCTATCTATAGAAATAGCTTGTGAACTAGCAAAAGTTATTAGGCCATTTTCAGCTTGTAGATTCCAGAACAGATATATATATAAACAGGCTGTATACTAAGATACATCAGTCTCTGTTGACTTTGGATAGGAAATCGGTTTATGCAGTGGCCTTGACCAGAGACAAAATACTTTAGTTTTTGACGTTGCTTCAAATCCTGTCAAAGGTTGCACTCTTGTAGACATCCGTATATGAGGACAATCTCTCGGGCAGCTACAGGTTTGGCCCCAGGTACAATATAGCACTTGAAACACTCCATTTCTCCAAGATTGTTAACAATAAACAAATTTCAAAGGACTTAGTTATATGACTATGTTTGTTAATCTACAATGTAATCAATATTGTGTTATTAATACCCATACTGCAAGCTGAGCAGGCCAACTCATACATACCCCAAGTTAAAGTCTGTGCCATTGTGTTGCTCTCTCCGTTAGAACAAAGACTGATTGGAAACTGCATTTTACAATGAGTGTGGCATAATATCAATAAGATACAGGTTAACGGTCCCACAGTGTACTTCGTACTTGTATTTTGGCAGACGGACTTATACACCTTCACTTATTATTTTCAGACTTTGGAGATAGAAATGAAGGCAGTGCTAACAAATCTGAAGAAAGCCCAGCAGTCCCTCAAAGCAGCAATAGATGCCAAGGCCAGCATACAGAAGGTGGCAAAAGGGAGTTTGATGGCAGTAGTAAGTTCTCATGATATTTTGGACATGAGCAGTGACCAAATTGAAGCTGACTGCGCTGACGACATCATTGTCGAGGATGATGAGGAAGGAGAGTTAGAGGAGTACAGAACTGAGGAGCCCGAATACGGTGGTGTGACAGACGAGGAAGGGGAGTTAAGGGGGCATGGGCTTGAAGAGAATGACGACAACAAAGGAGAGTTAATGGAGCAAGGGTCAAAGGATCTGACAGATGATGGTGTGAAGGACGACTGCGATGAGGAGGTGAAGGAGCTTGGCCATGGGTCTGAGGAATTGGCAGTTGGTGGTGTGAAGGACGATGGCGATGAGATGAAGGAGCTTGGGTCTGAGGAATTGGCAGTTCGTGGTGTGAAGGATGACAGCGATGAGATGAAGGAGCTTGGGTCTGAGGAATTGGCAGTTGGTGGTGTGAAGGACGACGGCGATGATGAGGTGAAGGAGCTTGGGTCTGAAGAATTGGCAGTTGGTGGTGTGAAGGATGACGGTGATGATGAGGTGAAGGAGCTTGGGTCTGAGGAATTGGCAGTTGGTGGTGATAAGGACGACGGCGATGATGAGGTGAAGGAGCTTGGGTCTGAAGAATTGGCAGTTGGTGGTGTGAAGGATGACGGCGATGATGAGGTGAAGGAGCTTGTGTCTGAGGAATTGGCAGTTGGTGGTGTGAAGGACGAGAGCGATGGGGAGGTGAAGGAGCTTGGGTCTGAGTGTGGCATGAATTTTGACCAGGAGTTATGGAGTGACATGTCTGATCCAGCTGATTTGGAACACAGTGTTAGCACAGGACTTGATAGAGAAACACAACATAGACATGATAATGCACCGGGAAAATGTACGCCTGTATGTGAGGGAGACGTCACTGTGAAAAATGACAAGTTGTTAGAAGAAATTATGAAAGAGCTGCATAGTCCCCCAAAGAAACCTAAGTACTGGTGAATCTGTGAGGGCCAGAGCATGTTAACTTCTGTTGTCCGTGTGGTGTCTCAAGATCCAGGTTATGGATTGGCACCAACCTTTTACAGGTATACCTCAATTTATGGCAAAGAAGAAGTCTAAATGTGATTTTAAACTGTTAACACCTGGTGTCGTCAATATCTCAAATTGGGCTAAGGAAGAACACTGGAGTCAAATGGTCAAGGTCTATAGAGCCTGAAAACCAGAAAACCCTTTTATCAGCAGTGCTCTTCTGGCTAATTGAGGCTCTGTAGTGCAAGTCAACCCAGGAGCCTGTTTACTGCATTAGTAATTTTCACCCTCAGAAAGTAGTACCATTGCTTTGGCTTGCTTGTTCACTGAATTCAGGATCCCCAATCAGCTTCTAGCTGCTTTTTTTGGTCAAATGGTCCATTTTTTATACGCCCGCCAAAAGGCGGACTTATTATGTGGTGGCGTTTTCTGTTCGTCTATCTGTCTGTCCGTCCTTCGTGTCCGGTCCATATCTGGGACAGTTTTCTATCTACAGTTCCAATTTTTTGTGAGTGGATACCCCATGGAGAGACGATGTGTCGCATACCAAAATGAAGGTCGAGGTCAGAGGTCAAAGGTCACTGGCCTAAAAAACAGGAAATCACTGAAGTGTTCGTGTCCGGTCTATATCTGTGAACGTTTTCTATCCACAGTTGCAATTTTTTGTGAGTGAATAGGTGGAGACGATGTGTCGCGTACCAAAATTGAAGTCGAGGTCAAAGGTCAAAGGTCACTGTTGCCTAAAATCAGGAAATCATTGACAGTTTTCTATCTACAGTTCTAATTTTTGGTGAGTGGATGCCCTAGGGGGAACGATGTAGGTCAAGGTCAGAGGTCAAAGGTCAGTGTGACCGAAAAATCAGGAAATCATTAGAAAATTGTATTTTTTTGTGAGTGGATTCAACAGGGTGAAATGAAGTGTCGCATACCCAAAAAATAGGCCAAGGTCAAAGGTCACTGTGACCCCAAAATCAGGAAATTATTTAAAATAACATTTTTTTGTGTCAGTAGATACATTAGGGCGACACGATGTGTCACCTACCAAAATGTAGGTCAAGGTCAAAGGTCAAGGTCACTGTGACCCCAAATCGTGAAATTGTTAAAAGTCATGATTTTTTGAGTCCATTGAAAATTACGGGGAGCTGTTTTGTCATTTTCATAATTTAGATCCGGGTCAATGGTCAAGGTCACTGTGACTCCAGAATCAAGGTCAAAGGTCAGTGTGACCTAAAAATCTGGAAATCATTAAAAATTGCTAATTTTTTGTGAGTAGATTCAATAGGGAGACATGATGTGTCACATACCAAAATGTAGGTCAAGGTCAAAGGTCAAGGTCACCTTGACTCCAAATTCATGAAATGGTTAAAAATCATGATTTTTTGTGTCCACTGAGAAATTACAGAGAGACGGTTTGTCGTATGCCAAAATTTAGGTCAATAGTCAAGGTCACTGTGACTCCAGAATCAAGAAAATTACTTATTTTGTGTCAGTAGATACCTTAGATGGACATGTGGCAATTACCAAAATGTAGGTCAAGATCGAACGTCAAGGTCACTCTGACCGCCAAAATCATTGAATTCATAAAAATCATGATTTCACGGTCCATTGATACATTGAGGGAAGACGATGTGTCATGTACCAAAATTTAGGTCAAGGTCAAAGGTCAAGATCACTGTGACCCCAAAATCAGGAAATCATTAAAAAATCAAAAAAAATCTGCCAGTAGATACATCAGGGGCATGTGTTATACATACCAATGTGGGTCAAGGTCACTGTGACCCCAAAATCAAGAAATTATTAAAAGTCACATTTTCGTATGCCTGTCGAAGACGAGGTCGTGTAATGCGATGTTGCGTTCTGTCCATTCATCTATTAACATTTATTGTCCATGCGATATCTCTAGTTTCAAGGTATGGATTGGTACCAAAATTTGAGTATACCTTAACTCGCATGGCAAAGAGGAGCCATACAATTTGAGATCAATTTGTCAAAGGTCAAGGTCATAGTCCCCCAAAACTGAATCAAGTTTAGCTGACTATGTGTTAGATTGGAATTTTCAGAGTTCTCTCCCCTACATGCATATGGCATTTGTCCTGTGGAGTTGAATCCCATGTTTGAAACAGCTACATTTAGTTAAACTGTTGTGGAATAAAACCATACATTTACTAATTTAACGGGGAGAGCGGTCCTTTATGAACTTCATATCTGTTTATTAACTCAAGAACAAAGGTATACTTCATCACTTTCTTCTTCCTTCATGAAAAATTCTCTCGTCTGAAAGGAATCCATTTGCAGGAACACTACTATTTTTTTGTGTTTGATTATTGTCGATTTCAGTGTGGGATATGTGAGCTCTTGGCTCTTGCTTCAAGGTCAACTAGTTACCAAGAGTTAAGCTCATTTTAGTTTATCAATCAATTTAAGATGTGATATATGTTACATTCTCAGAAGCACAAAATTGTAGACCGTTCTCTGTATTGCTAACTACCAATTGGAATGAGGCTATTAAAAAACCTTGAAATTTAGCCCAATGTAATTCCAGATATACGGGCATATATTGAAGCCCCTTGGGCTCTTGTTAACTCTTGTCCCAGTCCTGTGATCTATTTCAAGTCAATTTTGTGTTGTCTCGGAAAGGTGCGAAAATAAAGCCTTGGCATTTCCATTCAGTGAAATATGATATATGATCTCACTAATTTGGCTGCCCAACCCTAAATGGACAATGGTCGATATTTTATCTGCAAATAACTGCTGTCATTTTCCCCATCCTAATAAAATGAAAACAGTGTATTTTCAAGAGAACTCTTGAACAATAACTGGAAAATCAGCGAAGATCTTCTTGCTGTAAATTGTGCTATTCTGTGCCCAATGTGCATGTATCTGGTCAAAATCCCTGACAGAAATAATTGCAGATTAGTAATCCTAGGCTGAAATTATTTCACCCAGGCAGTACAAAAATGTAACCAATACCAGTATTTAAAAGGTAATAAAATGTGTGTCCTGCTGAGACAAATTTCTCTAAGAGTGGTCAAGTGTCAACAAACTGATAGCTCAAGACCCTGTTGGCTGGCTGGCTGGCTAACAGATATCCAGCCACTCCATACCCCATTACGGCCAACTAGATACTAATCAGTGGATATGACCTATAGGTCAAATATCTGTTTACTCAAAGCCCACACTCATATCTCAGGATACTGCCCTCTTACAAATTATGTTTATGCCCTCATATCCCCTCTTTGAATCATCATGGCATATGTTTAATACTGTTTCACCTGTATTGTAGGCCTATATCTGTATATGGAGTATAATTATGGTCTAATGCAGTCAGAGATATAGAAACTGGTGTAAAATATAAATGCGGCACATTTTGATATATGATCTATCTATGTATGAACTGAGTTCAATCAGTGGAATACATCTGATTTTATGGAATAGCCATGACAAATAATAGGAATTGGCAACTCTTTTGGAGATGCTGATTAAATAAGGAATATATCGTACATGTAGTTGCTGTATATAGGTAATTTGCTAATATTATTTATATCAATGGGCATATTTTCTCGGCAACTGATATTAATGGTGTACGTATGAATTATTTACTCTTCTCCAAAGTTTCTAGTAGGCATGCGTTGCCTGACATTATGTACAATGTTAAATTATTTTAACACATAAGTTGTGAGTTTCTATTTTTCAAACATTTTTGAACAATTAGAATGAAAGCTGTTGGCATTTTTGCTCTGCCTTTTTAACTGGTATTTTTGGTTGAGCTAGTACTCCATTAACTTGAACAGAGGTTGATTCCTGATGACATATCAGTATGATGGTCTTGACAATTCCATGCTTATATGGAGCATGAAAGACCAAAGCAGTCGTTTTAGACATTTCCTCTGAATAGTAACATTTTTCAATTATTTCCCAAGTATATTTAAAAGAGCAGTCCCCCTTCAAAGCCTTAGGCTCAAGTTTGAACAGAAAATGTACATGTATGTCTGTAGATATTACATGTACTTACCATAGTGGCCTTTTCCAAGAAAGTGGAAAATTGATGAGAGTTATACATGTATGCTCACCTGTGTATGCTAATAAAGTATCAGCAATATTTTGGTAATCTAGTGTTTACTGTTTTCACATTTCCTATTATTATCTCAATGCATTTATACATCAATTGTTTGATGCTGCAGATTATGGTTGCCAGTGTCCTCTATGTCACAGTTTGCGAAAAATTATCGGGCTACCTAGTGTAATTTTTTCAATCATACAATGATACATGTACATGTGTATGCTGTTATTTCAATTGTTTAGAATTTAGATTTAAGTGTGACAGACAGAACAAATCTTTATGGTGGAATCTAAATTCTCATTTCATCTATCACAAATTGCTATCTAACCTAGATTTTAAGGCAAAATTTCAAAGACCAACAGATTCAATGGAATCCAAATCAACCAAGCACTGATTAACGATTGCTAAAGTTTTAATATTCGGTTAAGGTCACTGACATATCAAATCACTGGTTTCCCTGCAGTAATTTAAGAGGCGTTTATTCATCATGAATTCAAGTGGCAAAGAAACTTCTTCAGGCTGTTTTCCTGGAATCTTTTCTCCTATTCAGAGCTGAAATAATATCCACTCACCATGTCCAAGTTTGAAGGCTACATGTATCCGTCCAATAGGTCCATATACCGGACACGAAAATGACAGTTCGCACAAAATGAAATCACAATTTGGTTGCCATGGCAACTGCAGTATTGGATCAATGTGGTAAAGACACATCCTCTCCTCAGTATGTATCCACCCACCAAATATTATAACTGGAAATAAAAGCCTAAAACTTTGAAAATAAATATGTTGGCGAGGGGGTCTTCATTACCCTGGGATATATTGGGGGGGTCTTCATTACCCTGAAATATATTGGGGGGGTCTCCATTACCCTGAAATATATTGGGGGGGGGTATTCTTCATAACCCTGAAATATATTGGGGGGGTAAACAAGTAAATATATTGGGGGGGGGGGTGTATTTTTAAAAACCATCCACCGGGTACTTTTAAAAGGATTCATTTGATTTCATGGGCGGAGTGGATGGTTTAGTTATTTGGGGGGGGGGATGTCTATGTGAAATGTATTGGGGGGGTCAAAAAGAGTTGTTATTATTAGTGAGGGGGGTGTGGACTACAATTTTATTATGGGGGGAGGGTATTCTTTGCCTCAGAAATATATTAGGGGGGAGGGGGGGTCGGTCAAAAAAAAAGAATTTACCCGGGGGGGTACATTTAGAAAACCATCCACAGGGGGGGTGCGTTTTAAAATTGCAATGGCCCAATGACTGCCCCAGACCTGAGATGTAAACGTTTCAGGGAGACTTGGCACCAATGGCAATTCAATATGGCAGACATATTCGACTAATTCAGGATTGTAACATAAACGCTTTTGTACATCAAATTTATATATACACACAAGTGGATAGGATGCCACAGAATAACAGATTTGATGCCACAAAAAAAAGATACAACAATATTGTATTTACCAGAGCATTGTCGTAATACAGCCAATAGATATATGCCGGTAAGCCAAGTAAAATCCATTCATAACTCTCTCTCTCTCCCGCTCGCTGTGAGGTCCAGTCAATAACTGGAGTAACCAACTGATCCACCTATCAGTCCCTGAACTACAGGTTTGTTAGTGTTGATTGGCGCTATGTTCCAGTTGGTTCTATAATCTGTTCCCTGATGGCCATTCTTTTATATTTGAGAATTTTCGTTTAATATTTTCTCGATGTTTCCTGCAGACAAAGTAGATTGTCAATTATTAACGGGCTAAAAAACTCGTGTGATGATTTAATTATCATTATTGACGATCGCCGTTTCGGACCGGATAGAACCTCACTGTAACCCGAGCCAGTAACATCTCCAACCTCTGTCTTTGATGGTAAGTCCAAGTATTCCTATCACCTGTGCTGTAGAGCCTCACTATAACCCCCAGAGAAGCCCAAACCGTAACATTTCCAATGTCCATTATTAGGGTATTACCAGAATTCCTACAATTTAATAGTCCATCGCTTTTAAATCCTCCTATGTATCCCCGTTGGTGTTATACTGAACTCAATTTTATGGCAAACCTCACAATTACTGTGCAGACCTGTCTCCATTCGCACGTATCCGTGTCGCCATCTTAAATTCACCCGTGATGCTTTAAGAGTGGAGTTATGTAATAAGGCTCAAAATGACCCCAATATGATAAGCCAAAAAGTCGCGGAGAGTCCGCTTTTATTGTTTTGCCCTTCCGGATATTGGGAACGAAGTTTGGTAGGAAGGAGTATAATGGTACCCCCATATTGAGTGACTCAGTGAATAGGCTCTAACGTCACTTTTAACAATTTTTCAGTTATATCACGGCGAGAGAGGTCAGGAGGAGGGGCGGGGCGTTCTTACTTGTAACAGAGCAGCTCTAATCCAATGTTATAGTGCTATCCCATCGAAAGATCATGCCGTTTTGGGATTTCTGATATCAACAGTATATTATGTAGAGTCGACAAAAGCACGTTGTTCGTCGACCAATGTGAGAAGTTATCAGATCGATATCTACAGTGCTGATAACTGCTTAGCTATCAGATAAAGTGATTTTCAACTTCATTTCAATGGGGGATTTGCCCAATAAGCAGTGAATACAACGAAAACTGTACAAATTATAGGCTTTGATTGATCCACTGAGACAGGAAGGTGTGAAATGGACTAAACGGTTCGAAGTGATGATCATGACAGCTTGTTGTGCATGTTACCCATTAACAATTGTGCGATTATCGTCACAAATTATTACTTGATAAAGTAATGGTTACCATCCTGTCCGGAAACGACCCCTGTTAACACACCATAGTCATAATCCGCGGCCTGCCTTTATCTCATATCTCATTGACGCTAACGCAAAGTTTTGGTTAAACTATACATATCAGTGGTGATTCTATTGCTCAATTAGTTTTTGAGTTTATTCTGCCAATGCCTAACAATATATGCATCGCTTCTATTGTTCATGAATTTGTAAATAAGCATGGCTTCGCTTCCCATGCTGTCCACCATTTCCAATATAAGCCGACGCGATATTACTTCAAAACAAACGTCCATTACGATAAATTGCGCTTTTTTCACGTCGCTCGTTCTATGCATCACAGTAGACTTTTTGCGAGATGGCGACTTGCCTGCTGTTGGCCGGTGAGACCCGAAAGAAAATCGCTTTACCTTTTGCAGCTCCCAGCCTGTCGGACCGTAAAGATCACATTTCACAGAATGCTACCTTAGCTGATCTAATTGGCATTAACGACGTAACCTTCCAGGTAAATATGCTATTTTTTTTATATTTGTACAATATAATTGCCCCTGTGAACCCAGGTCAGAGCAGGGAGATACATGTAAACAGGTATGTATTTAGAGGGTAAAGAAAATGTTACATCTTACAGACAATTTATACCGGAGAATATATTTTTTATACTGTCGGAATCAGTGATCGAAACATAGTTTCAACTGTGCTAAAATTGTGACTCGATTGAGTATTTTCTTTTGCTCAAGGTATTTCATTCAACTTCTGCCAACAGAACAGAACAAGCTCGAAACTTTGTCGAATTATCATATATGCGAAAAAATACGGTGCTATGATAGCATACACTTTTGCAAAATTTTATTAATATAATCTGCTCAGACAGATTGCTTGACCCAATCAACTTAGTGACGCCTAAAATATAGAAATTTTATTTAAATGTCAGCAATAGAAGGCCCCAAAATGAGATAGAAACGAGTCAGAACTGGTTAGCCTGGTGCCCCGATTATGTAGGTGCTTGTTACCTATACCATTGTGTTCGAGAACCAGGTTATAAATGATACTAGTCAATGCGCATGCGTACAAGGATCACGTGGGAGAAAATGGAGGGCGGTTTGATTTTCTTCGGGTAAGGCTGGTTTCAAACTTTGCGAAATCGTGTCGATTTAGCCCACTATAGTCGCACATATTTGTTAGTATTATCTTCATTAGATAGGAGTGCAACTACCTCGAACACGTTACTGTTGAAAATGTTCTCCAAAATGCTCAGCTGACATAAAAAGTGGGAGTTCATTTGCCTGAATGCGAATCCAATATGGCGGCATAAATTTGTTCAGTGATAGCTTTGCTCGCCTTTAATGCAGTATACTTATAGTGAATGTTAGTACACAAAGTAATAGGAATCGTTAATAACGCCCAGTAGAACACTTGGATCACCATGGAACGATATGCTTGGGATAATTTGAGGTACTATTTACCCTTACTATTTACGCAAATAATTTTATTAATATGAAACCAGAATTATATGATGTTTAACACAACAGGCTTCAAAACCTTACCGCTATATATACGGACCTGACCAGACCGGTATAGGGACTCCTATACATAATAGGAGGGATAATAGGGCCCATGTCGTCACACAGTTTGATATCTGACCCGCGGGCCCGATGTCGGGGCCAGATGAGATAATAGCGGAACGTAAGCCTGAATATGCCTCTGGGAGTTCGGAAGCTCCGCCTCTCAGAACATGAGCTTTGATATCCCCTGAAGAAACCCCGGGAAGACAACTCCTTTACTGTTATGGACAAGGCTTGTGTTTTGGTAGTGATTAACTATTGATTTTTACGGACACTTGGGGAAAATACAATACAGTAATACCGTCGGCTCTGGACAGACAGCTCATATCAGACGAATGATTTAATGAAGTTACTGACGTGAAATATACTTCAATCTTTCAGAAATATTATCGATGTATTATGTATGTATTATTGTGTCCTCCAATATTTTGGGAAAATGTCTAGAACCATCGCAAAAAGAATGTGAAAATTACTTCACTTGTCCGTTCTCTATTTAATTGTTCAGTCGCGAACAGTCTCCGTCTGGGTCTAACTACGGGGAGTAGTCGTATATATTTATTGACACCGCCGAAATAACCGGACCCTGGCGAGGCTAGACGATCGACCGTGCGCCTTTATAGGTCACAAACCTCCGTTGACGTAAGTGGGCCCAAGATTATTATCAGGGCTTGACTCCCGGCGAACATTGATTGGCCATTATACCTGACTGGGCCAGAAATGGTCTGTGACATATTTTAAAATGTTTCTATAATATTTGACTCTAAAATATATCAAAACCACCTTTTCAAATTTAATCGAAAAAAAAATCAGGTCCAGTTTGATTGGCACCTCCGAAATTTGCCGTAATGGTGTCGGGCTGGATGACCCTATTTCTGGCGGTCTCATCTCGAAAAAATGCTGGGGAATGTATGCTGAATTTTCCATATGTTTGAGCGGAAAGGCCAGGCTACCTGGTGTGGTGGGTCATTTGTGGCCGCCAATATTAGGGAATATACTTTTCTCAAGATGTGCTCGGCCAATTTCCTACATATTAAGTAAGGCGAATATTTAGTGGTTTGTGACCTGCAGGAGAAAAACGAAAATCGGTCTTTCTTCAATGTCACATGTTTAAGTGCGTTTTCCCTCCAGAGAGGTACAAAATCAGATATAAATGATTATTCTCAGCCATTTTTTTGCTTGTTCAGGTCAAATAGAATGTTATCAAGCCTAAATGTATAGATTTTTCGTGTATTGCGGGCGCCCGAGGTGACATTTCTGTGTTTGCAGCCTAATTATAATATTGTGTGACTTTTATAAAGGAATTGAGTTATTGTGTCAGTACAGTTATTTACAATATCGTACATTTCATCCACCGCATTGAATTAGCGTGTCGGTATCTCCAGCCTGCGGTTTTTGCTTTGACTTCCGATGTCGATTTCCGCTTGACATCAAAGCAGTTCGGTCCGCGATGAAATTGAAACCTGTCACATCTGATATCTCGAAGCGGATTGGCCTAATCAACCAGCTTAGCGGGTTCACTGACTGGATCGATTCAGGGGAAATCCTTTCATCTATGTATCCAGAACTAGTATGGATAACTAACCAAGCCAGTGTATCCATCCCAATAGACCGATCGATACACTGGCTCACAAGGATGCTACTGGATATGACTGTCTCACAAGCGAGAGGCATGGAAATATAATGATTATCTAATTATTAAAGCTATTCGTGGTTAAAAAAACTTGGTCAGATATTGGATGATGAAACACAAATTCATAAAGAGCCTTCTTAATAACTTAAAAAACTGAATGGGTTTCTAACAACATAATACTAATTGGATTTGTTTTCTTCTGTTTCCAGTTCTCAAGAGACTTTGACATATTGTGGGGAAGGACATTCATAAAGAGTTCCTTGGAAGCATGAAGAAATACACGTCAGCAGTGTTCGACATATTGGCTTCAAAACAAAACAGGAGGAGTTAAAGATGCTGAAGGAAAATCCGTCATTGGAAGAAGACGATAAAAAGTGTGAGTATTTTGCAAACCTGCAAAAATGCAATAATCTATTGATCGGCATGATTTTCACTTGGATGTGCCGGACATAATGCAGATTAAGTTTGACATGAATTATTTGGAAGGCATATAGATTTTGAATCGACCAACCAGTTCGTAGATGTTGGAATACTGGACATGCAATTGTTTGCCAAATAAAAATATCACTTTCCTACACATTTTATCCCTGTCTGGGTTGTTTATTGTAATTTAAATCAAAGGGAGATAATTAGCTGAAACTGCATTTTTTCAAACCATTGAAAGCAAACAAAATGATGAGGGCGGGGAGGCTGGATGGAGCTGTCAAGATGTATTTTTCATCATTTAATTTAATATGGATTCTTTTTCTCATACAGATCAACTGGTCATTACCGTAGTGCCAGTCATTGTGGACCATTTCAAGGAAGACCTAGCCACGCTGATCCAAAAAGGAGTAAGTGAATAATTCTTCACAAGTGTAATCGATATAGTTCCTGATGCTAATCACATAGATCTAACATACAACGTCGATGAGTATACAAGTAAAAACTTTAGGGCATTGAAGGCGGAAACTGCATTTCTTCTCTTTTCCCCTATATTACGTGTATGTATATATATACCTTAGTAATGAGCGATGCTGGTTCGAATTGGAATTTGGCCTGGTTTGATATTTTTTAAGCCTGTCTAGCGTACAAACTGACACATACCTGTACACATGATATGATGTATTACTACATCTGCAGGCAGAATAAAAGGTTTTTGGACATTCAACGTATAATTCAGAAGACTCAATGGTCGTGATGGTGAAGGATTATGATTGAAGAATACTATCAATCCCATATGCTTATATATCTTTTATGTTACTTTCAGGTAACTCCTGCTGTTAATTATTGCCCACCAGGGTTCCAATATGGAGACCGCGGATATCATCTCTGTCTATGTGGAGAAGCAGAAGCTTTTGGACACGACGGATCTCCTGCTGGGATTGAAATGCCTGCTCGCCGCAATTAGGTTTTTCAATATACGCTACAACGAGGAAGTTAACAACTCCTTGACATAACTCGAACTGCTTTTTCTGAAGTTGTCCTATACAAGGCCAGAACCTACCGTTATCAGAACGGTGACAAAGTTACAGAAGCAGTAAGAGCTACTTCTCACTTACAGAAAAACATTCTTGAACCATGATGCTGTATCGTACTTATGTAAGGGTTTCATTAACTTTTCAAGTAGGTGGCAATTCACCAAAGTAGCAGGCTAATATTATGGCATTTAACATTGAGTAATACAGACAACTAAGCAAAGTAGGTGGCTGGCCTGTTGAAAGTAGTCCCAAAAATTGCCGCCTTCTAATAAAACCCCTGTTATGAGCATTCTGACACATATTAATGTGTATATTTTACTGCTTGCCCCCCCCCCCCTCCCGGCCCCATACATGTGCATCCATTTGTATTCAGGGTGAAAAATATAATGAAGGGTAACTTTTCATGAAACCTGTATTAACACATACGAGCAGAGATACCCAATTATTATTTAGGATATTCAAGATACTCAATTATTATTTAGGATGAGCAACTTATTTTACTTCTTGATCGGTACCTGGATTGGAGTGCTTATATATTTAAGTCTTTGTGCTTTGAGGGTTAAGATTCATCTGTATATATTATAGCTGATGTCTGTACTATGGGGTGAGGTGAGGAGGGGGGGGGGTCGCTGTCATATGCAACAGGACATGCTAAATTTGGGTTGGGTTGGGTTGCTTGTGCACTTTGTGCTTTAAATTGTTTGAACTTTGTGCTTTAGTGGGCGGGGGGTAGAGACTTGTTTGTATATAAAGTTGTACGATTTTCTGTAGGCGGGTGAAAGTTAGAGGCATAAGTGACATGAACATTAAGTGCTTAATTTAGGTTGAGTTTGGATGCTTGTATTTTTAATCGTTTGAACTTTGTGCTTCCAGGGATTGAGAGTGAACTATGATATCAGGGAGGGCTAACATGAAAAGACCAATGTAAATGTGCTTTCCTTAATAAAATATATCATACATATATTTTGTGTTAATGTTCTTATTGTGTACCTCAACCAAGAGCCATTACTGGGTGGAACGAACACCATTAATTCTCACTAAAAAGGTGCAAATTAACACCTTTTGAAGGAGTAATTCTCACGAAATGGGTGTGTTTTAACACCCCTGGAAGATGGAATCGTCTCCAGAAGGTGTATTTTAGCACCTCTAGAAGGTTTAATTTTGGCCAAAAGGTGTAAATAAACACCCAAGAGGGTGTATTCTCGGTCAAAAGGTGTAAATTAACACCAATGAAAGGTGTAATTCTTACTAATAAGGTGTGATTTAACACCCCTGAAAGATGATCACCAGAAGATGTATTTTAGCACCCCTAGATGGTTCAAATTTGCCTAAAAGGTGTGAATGAACACCCAAAGAAGGTGTAATTCTGTTGAAAAGGTGTAAATTAACACCACTGAAAGGTTTAGTTGTGATCAAAATGTGTAAATAAACACCCACGCGATGCTGGGCTCCCCCAAAAATATGCTTATAAATTTGTCTGGAAGGTGCAAATTTTATTCAGAAGGTGTGAATGAACACCCATGGAAGGTGTAATGTGAGCAAAAAAGGTGTAACTTAACACCTTTTCGAGAAGGTGTAAATTTACACCTTTCGGAGAAGGTGTTAATTCACACCCAAAAGGGTGTTAGCCCTGGGACAAGCCATTTACACCCCGTAGAGGTGTAATTTACACCTTCTGGGCTAAGTGTGTACTCATAAAATCATATTTCTCCTTACCAGTTGAATTATCACCAGATATGGTTCCCATTTGTGCATAATGACATTATTATTAGGGGACATGCAAAATGTAAGGTATATATCTTCAGAAGTCCATTAAACGTAAAGTTTAATGGAATTCTGGTATCGTACGTCTCAGGAAGTTCCGTTTCTACTAGTTTTCGCTGGGTTGAAACTGCTTGAACGCTGTGTAATATTTACATATTCGGCTGTTATGGAACGGATGAATTGTAAATGGGCCCAAACTAAACGGCTGTTTAAAATTACACACGCGGTTCTCAAGGGGGCGTTTAAAAACTAAACCGCTTTCGTTGAGGCTGTTTAAAATACACACACTCGGTTCTCAAGGGGCGTTTAAAAACTAAACGGCTTGCGCTGAGGCACTTCGGTCACATGACGTCTTCATCCGGGTCTTCGCGTAACGTCCTCATCCGGGAAACTCCAGGAAGCTCGTCTGTTAAGATTGGCGGTTTGTAAAGGCAATCTATTTTCTGGTCGCCAATCCTTGTCATCTTGGGTTTCTTTCTGCTTTCTTAGGTAAGCGTCTTATTGAGTGTTCACCTTTGTGGAGATTTGTGCCCTTTTATTCAATAATTTTCAGAATTATTTCTATTTTCCACCTGTGTGTGTATATTTCTGGCGTGGCACTCGGCCTCAGCGACACGCAATCATGGCCCATTTTTTTCATACAAATTTAAATTAGTTTCCGATGTTCAGTCCACAATATGCATATGGGTTTTGTTATTGGTTTGGCTGTGTATATCTGTCTGCAATCATCATGGTGTTACGGTGCAACAGACCGCGTGTGTTTGGAAGCGTATCGTGGGCAACTGTTGCCAGGGGGACGCAACTTCCGTTGCATTCAGTTGTTTGCTTCCAAGGGAGGCAACCCAGTTATTATTGGAGCAGAGGGCGTACAAGTAGCTATGTTTTTACATGGCGAACAATTCGAGACAGTTTAATGGTCATTTGAGTAGGTGGCATAAGAATGTTCCAAATTTCACAGTGTCTTGTCCGTACCGTGGGTGCGAATACACGAGCAAGATGTGGAACGCACTCAGAATCCACATCAGTAGATCCACACATGGATTCTGACGAGCAGAATGGCGGAATGGATGATGGTGAGAATGATCCTGTGGTATCTGATTTTGATAAACTGTTTAGGGAGGCAAAATATATTTTTCACTACAGGCCGACTGCAATATTTCTAATAGAGCAGTTGACAAGGTTATTGAAGCAAGCAAGGATTTAGTTGTTGAAACATTTAAAGATACCATCTCAAAGGCCAAACTGAAATGTCAAACATTAACCCTAGATTGTTAGATAAAGTAGAATTGGATGTTCCATTCCAAGCCTTAAACACAAAGGGAAACCATAAACATGCAGACGTGTGGACTAGTTAACACTGAAGAAGTCTTCATTGGACGTAAGGCAGTCAAGGTTATGGGAAGATCCAAATGAGGAAGAGGTTTGGCCATCACTGGGTGAAATGTACTGGTTTCCAAAAATGCGGATTCTTGGCGGAAACCAGTTGGAAACTGTAACACCCCATTTCCAGCCTGTTTCCGTGATGCGGAAACCAGTGGAAACAGGTGTTTTTGTTTCCGCCAAGAATCCGGTGCACGGAAACTGGACAGAAACCTGTTGTTAAATTTCCGCCCAGATTACGCTTCAGCGGAAACGGGTGGGAAACAGATGTTAGTTTCCGCTCTGTTTCCAATGCATCGGAAATGGACTGAAAACTGGTACTGAAATTTCCGACCTGTTTCCGCTCGAGTAGAAACAGCTCGGAAACCAACGCGAGTTTCCCCCATGTTTCCAATCCAGCGGAAATAGACTGGAAACTGCTATTCAAGTTTCCAGCCGGTTTCCGCTTGAGCAGAAACAGATCGGAAACGGACCTAGGTTTCCGCCAAGATTCCGGTACATGGAAACTGGACAAAAACCTGTTGTCAAATTTCCGCCCCGATTCCGCTCCAGCGGAAACTGGTCAGAAACTGATGTCAGTTTCCGCTCTGTTTCCAATGCAGCAGAAATGGACTGGAAACTGGTATTGAAGTTTCCGACCTGCTTGTGAAACGGCTCGGATACCAACGCGAGTTTCCGCTCTGTTTCAAATCCAGCGGAATTGGACCGGAAAGTGCTATCAAGTTTCTAGCCTGTTTCCGGTTGCGCAGAAACAGGTCGGAAACTGACATAGGTTTCCGCTAAGATTCAGGTGCACGGAGACTGGACGAAAAGCTGTCCTTAAATTTCCGCCCAGATTACGCTTCAGCGGAAACGGGTGGGAAACTGATGTTAGTTTCCGCTCTGTTTCCAATGCATCGGAAATGGACTGAAAACTGGTACTGAAGTTTCAGACCTGTTTCCGCTCGAGCAGAAACAGCTCGGAAACCAACGCGAGTTTCCCCCATGTTTCCAATCCAGCGGAAATAGACTGGAAACTGCTATTCAAGTTTCCAGCCGGTTTCCGCTTGAGCAGAAACAGATCGGAAACTGACCTAGGTTACCGCCAAGATTCCGGTACATGGAAACTGGACAAAAACCTGTTGTTAAATTTCCGCCCAGATTCCGCTTCAGCGGAAACTGGTCAGAAACTGATGTCAGTTTCCGCTCTGTTTCCAATGCAGCGGAAATGGACCGGAAACTGCTATTAAGTTTCTAGCCTGTTTCCGGTTGCGCAGAAACAGGTCGGAAACTGACATAGGTTTCCGCTAAGATTCCGGTGCACGGAGACTGGACGGAAAGCTGTCCTTAAATTTACAACGAACAGTATACCAAGAATTTCTACAAGAGTATCAGAGGAGCAGTTTTGAGCGCACGTCAATTAAGGAACTATTAAATCGATGAGCCATGTGTATAGTAGGCCCAATTGTTACCCGTAGGCCCGTTGTCTATTTTGCATAGGCCTATGCCCTACAACATCTGTACATGAATATTGAGTCTGCAATAACGTAGACTCTATTATTATTATTATTTCTAGTTTGTAAATTGAAGTCTTAAGAAAATAAATAAAGACACGATAGACGTTGGACTAATTAGGTAATTTTGTGGCTAACTTTGTTATGATACTGTCCTGTATATATGTCCACTATGCCTGTTAAACTTCCATCGTTTGCCAGAATAATTTCTTAAGCGACAGAACCAGGTGAGTAACCGATAAATTCAAATTTCATTTTCAGGTTTACAGTCTTTCGTTTTTGAGGTGCGCGAGTGTGATCGCGCACCACAGCGCGCCTGATTTTATTCTCAGGGGCGTGATAAATCGCGCACGCCGAGAACGGTACAAAAGAACAAAAACATCAACTCCTCTGGTTGTTGTGAGCCGTCAGACGACATGCCGAGTTGAACGGAGAACTCTTTTTTGTTTGTGGTAGATTTAGTGGCCTGCAGTCAATCGAAAATGCTAACTTGAACTCTAGTCCGGAATCCGTATTTCTCGTGGTTTTCAATATACTGCTCTAAATGAAAATTTACGTCAATAACATTTCCTATCGTACACATACATGATTATCTATAATCTAGACACAATTTGATTTCTTTTAATTAAATCAATTGTACCACATTACATTGATAGCATTCAACTTTATCAAAAATGTGTTTCGGTCCGTTTCCGAGTAAAAATTTGTAACGCACCTTCACTCAGTTCAGCCGCCATTTTTGATTTCGAACTATTGATGAAATTGAATTACGCAAATGAACTTTAATTTGGACTGAAATTGGATGATCCTTCTATACAATTTGTTATGGCCACCGGTAAAGGAAATAGTGTACAATTGGCAACTTTTTTAACGTGGAATACAGGCGGGTTGATCGACTATGACACTGAGAAGATCGACGATGGTCGAGAGATGGTCGTTCGCGTGTGGTGTACTTTGTGTGCCAAACACGGAGACTGACTGAAAAACACTGTTAAAGGACAAGCCCTGAAAAATATTGACAGATACGTGAGTGGTACAAATTTTGTATCCAAGTATACAGTTAGCAGACATTTCTCATCTAAAGTGCACGAACTGAGTGTTCATTATGAGAACGTTTCAGGCGGAAGTGCTCCTGGTCAACAAAAACGGGACCAGCCTCTTATTGATCAAGCACTTCACAAAGCATCGAGAGATGCTTATAAGAAGCTAATAAAGTCTGCTTATCCTCTGGCAGTAGATGGGCAACCGCTGTCCAGTTTCAGAACTATTGTGAATGCCCAGAAGGCCAATGGTGTGCCACTTCAGGGCTTCGTGTTTAGAATTAGTGCGCGAGCTAAAAGTAGCTCACGTCAAAATATTTAGGAGAGGGTATTTAAGGCCTTTGCGATGGCATCCACATATCAGTGGTAACAACAACAACAGTATTGCGAAAGAGATAAAGAGGGTATATAATATTCAAAATTTGAATGTCAATGTAATTATTGGTCATGAAATCCCAAGTAATTAAAGTTTGAAATTTTGGAGAAAAATATTTGTGGTGTAATTATGAAAACATGACGCAAAAGAATTTGCTAAATTATGAAATATCGCTTTCGACTAACATACGTTGAAAGAGTGATGTAAATGAACATGAACATATTAGGTTTGACATGCGCGAATAAAAATCGATTTTCCTACATCATATGAAGGTGAATACAACTAACATGCATGACCCACGTGCATTTGAGTTCGCCATTTTGAATTGGAAACGGTGATCTTGTAAACCTAGCACAAATGTGGATATTTCTAAGCGTAGAAAGATGGGAAATGCTACATTTTTAGATGATGCCAAGCTGAGGTCCCTGCAACAATGATTAGTCCGTCTGAAAGGTTTCTATTAAAGGTAATGTTGCAAGATTTATCATATTTACCAGGACATCAGCGCGAGTTTTCCGTCACCAACGTAACCGGAAGTGCTAAACATTCCTCCGCAGCGCTCGGGAAGAAGAACACATCATTGGATGTAATATTAAAAAGGAAATAAGCCTGTACTAAATAGTGAAATATTTTATAATGCATAAAACGAGATATTTTGACGTTAGAAGAAAAAGTCTAATGAAATAAATTTGGAACATAGGTGCTGAACTTCTTATTTCCGGCGCAATGGATTCCAATGTAGTAATTCGCCGGCGGATCTATTGTTCCTGTATGACAGTTGAAGAAAAATTCAGATTTACAGGTAAATAAAATGACGATTTATGAACAACTGAAGAGGAGTAGTATTACATGTAATTGTGCACGTTTATATGTCTTCTGATCAACGATCGGACAGGAATAAAATTAGATTCTGTGCTTTTTCCTTGGACTGATTTGGGGTTTGGTCGTGGTGTTACGTAAGGTATGTACATTTCAAAACGGTGTACAAAATGCTGCGAGATTTAAACTTACAAGTAAATTATAACATTTAGCAACCGGATAATTCATTTTATATTACGAACTAATCTCTATCATGTTATATATGTCAAACATAGTTGGCTAGTTTTATTCATTTTTTGGATGAAAACCACGTGTATGGTGGGCTGTTGGTGCATGATGTTACACGTGTGGTACTGTTGGAGGAAATTGTGAATCAGTCAATAGTTTTTCGTGATATTATGGATCGCAAACATAGAAGATACAGGAGAAAAATTGGTAGTGCCAGTGAAAGGCCAGTTGGTAGTGGTATTACAGGTCATGCCATGCCAACTGAAGAAAATGATGTGGAATCGGTGGAGTCATCTGAGCCTGAGGCTATTCAAGGTCTTACCATCAGATGGCAGACTTCTACTTCCGATACAGATGAGTAGTAGGGAAAGGGCAAATCTATTAGTATAAACTGTACAGGGCCATGTTGTAGGTATAGGGAAAATGATGGAGAATAAGGGATATTGTTATAGTTATAGTGGGCAAGAAATGGCCGTAATGTTAAAGGTATAGGGAAATGAGGGGGAAATAAGGGATAATGTTACAGGTATAGGGAGGATAAAATGAGGATGGTTGATGCAATGGATGACGTCACATTTAGAGAGTAGTGGAGGGGTGTTGGATTGTACGTTTTGGGCTTGAGGCGAGCCATTCTTGGTCCAATTGGATCATGTGAGGTATGAAACATTCCTGAAGATTTGTGTTCTCATTCCTTAACAATACTAAAACACTGGGTTTTGTGGCTCACCATACTTTTTATGCCTGCTTCAAAGTAGTCCGGCAACTTTCACAAATGGCTGCCTTCCCTGCTGTAATTTGGATATATTCAGAAATCTAGTAAATTCTTCTTTAAATAGCACAACACTTGACAGCCTCATTTTATTTGCCCACGTCAAAGTTGTTGATTGGAGGAAGATACTTTTGTGTAGTTCAGTATATTTCATAGTCTTCAAAAGTTGTGGTCATGGCAAAAAGTCATCAAAGCAACAGGTGAGTTTTTTATTTCAAATTTAGTGTACAAGTTCTTCTTTCAGTGATATCATAAGCTGTGATACTTGGAGAACTTACAGGTTCACCATGGTCACTCATTTACTCCAATAACTGGCATTCTCCCTCAGTTCACATTTACCACATTTTGGCCACTGTCAAATATGGATGCCATCGCAAAGGCCTTAAAAGTCAGGCGAGTGATTGTTATATAATACAATATAAAATGTGACAGTTCACGTGAGCTAAAATCACTCTCGTGACATGAATTTACGCGAGTGTTTGCGTGCAGGTGACCCTATCACTCGCGCTAAACACGAAGCCCTGCACTTATATCCGGGACCGATAGTAGTGACATCTGATGCTGTTACAAACGCAGTGTCTTTTACGGGCCATTGTGATGGGATAGACATTGAGCGTGTTGTACCTGTACTTTGAAAGCGATAACTTTGAAACGGTCAATATTAATAATAACATTACTGTGTCCAAATTTCATCTCGGTTCACGAAGAGCTTCACACATAAATTTCTCTAGATACTAGGGATTTTCCAAGTTAATTTTGCAACATCATGACGTCACGTCATGGGCTCCCATACATGCCACATGTTATAACATACAGTATGCTCCTCTCGATGTCGCAACGTCACGTCATTTTAACATTGTGAAACCCGTATCAGGTAGGCGAGCACATGTGAGACTGGAAGGCCTCTCTCCAGACATGATTTACAATATATGCAAATAGTGAATTATTCTTTAGAATTTAGAATTATTCCATAATCTCTGATCTTGTCAGAATATATTTTTTAATACCGGTATGTAGCTTGCCTCCTGCATAATTTGGCCTCGTGTAGTGAAAGTAAAATGTATGTGACACATGTGTAATGTTAATTTCAGATGATCCCTAGTCGGCTCCAGGAACTGTTCCATGTTTCACTGGTACAGCAGTGTCATTACAGCTCATGCATCCGTTAACATCACTGGGTAAACCTATATTGATGAGTATTTTTTTTCTCATTTTCTTAATCTTTCTGGGTTAATTTTTTATTGAAAAGAAAGTTGAAATTTACCAGTGTGGAATAGGCCCATGGTCATGTATACAGTTTTGAGCAGTTTGTAAAGCAGGCTAGGATTCCAGGAACACAACACAGCTTATAAACACTGCTGACAGAGTATTGTTGGTATTCATTTCCTATACTGTTGACATTGGTCGTCACATACAGTTGCCATTGATGATTGGCGATCATGTCAGATGATCACTTTCAGGTTTGCCATGTTTATATGTGGTAGATTATCTGCACAACATACATGAGTTTCTTCAACGTATATTCCTTTTTTCATTCCGTATTTTAGGAATGTGGTGGAGAAATGAAGAGGTGGTACATCCGCGGAGGGTTTTTCAGCCAGGTATTACTGACAGACTGATGCTACAAGCATGGCAAGTAACATTTATATGTAAATTCAAAACCTGCTGAACATGTACCGGTATGAAAATCAAAATAGTCAGCCATGGATCTGCCATATAGCTTCTTTTATGATAGTTTGCTTACACGTATACATGTACATGTAACCTTTATGCATTTTAAGTAGGCCTAGTTCATATCATAGAAAATCGGATCAGTCCAGTCCGAGTTCAGTAATAGTACATGTATGTTGACATTTTGAATATGATTACAATTTTACTAGAGCAGCCATAATATCTGTATAGTTATCAGTGACTTGAATTATCACATCATGACTAATGTACATAACATTTGCCTGTATTGGACATCTCTATTTTTACATCTTTAATAGAAAAGAAAACACTAGCAGAAATCAGACGAATGATACCCAGTCAGGTGTCCTTTCAATGAGAAAAAACGCAGGATGACTCTTTTCCTTTGGTTTTTAGATCGAGGAGCAATCCCGTGCATCGTTTGTTCAGACTGGAGTTTGGATGGTAGCCCTATATTATCTATATACGTAAGTCTTCTAATAATTCAATCACAGGAAGTGGATCTTTCAGGTTCATTCTTGAGAGAGCAGCAGCCCACTCAATTCGCCTCAGCAAAAGGAAATTGCTGAGGTGAATGTCGAGGCAGATTTGGTATGCCTCAGCAATTTTTAACATTATGATAAATGGTGAACATTTTGGCTGTGTGAAATTATTGCCGAGACAAATTTCTAAATTGAGATGGCTGGAGCAGACTATAGTAGGCAATCTTTAATGGTATGAACTTAAACCCTTTCTGTACCAGCTATTTGAGGCATTTCTAACTAGGAATATAATCGTGGTGTCATCCAGTAATTTAGACAACTTGCAACAGTTGGTCTGATTCACGGAAAGCCCGAAATCTGAGCTTTCCAAAAATGTATAACATTGTGCTAAAAGTCCAGAAATCTATGTTCCCATGAATGAGAAATCTGCAACAATTCCTTGAATTATTTTCTACCAGTACTCAAGTACCGGTACGGTACAGAATGGGTTAAAGAATAGATAGAACTGAACAAAAGTAACCTGTTGCTAGTTAAATCTATATTTAAAAAAGCTGTTTTGAAGCCACTTCCGGTGATGGAAATAATTAGAATGTTTACTGTAGGTGTTTTCTTTCCGATCTGCTAAAACCATGACACTACACAGATCAAAGAATGATAATATTTTCATCAGATTTAATTGAAAAGTAATGCAGTTTACGTAAATTATATCCTTGTAAATTCTGTCATTGTACAACAGTACGTACATGTGCAAGCAAGTAATGCAACCTAGTGCGGTGTCTGCTGGGGGGGGGAGGGTCTCGAAATAAAATACGGAATCCACTGATGGTCGAATTTCAGAATTTTTTTCCAGTGTACTTGATTCAAAACCATTTCCATTTCAGAATAAAAGCTTGTCATCGCTAGTTCTCAGGTTCTATTGAACGGATCTTTCTGAAGTTTGATAAGCAGGATTCGCTTGGGGCTAGTTATGCAACATATGTCTTTCGACCTCATTTGCTTATCGAATATGGCTGCATGGTGGATTTTCTTGTTATCGCTAGTTCTCTGGACGTGCAGAATGGATCTTAAATCAAATTTGGTAACTGGTTCCCGTCAGAGTCTAGTTTTGCAACATATGTTTTTCGACCTCATTTGCATATGTAATATGGCTGTCTGACCGCCATCTTGTATTTTTGCACAAAGGCTTGTTCTCACTTATAACTCTCAGGTTATACTGAAGAGTTCTTTCTCAAATTTGATACACAGGTTCTGCTGGGAGCCTAATCATGCAACATATGTTTTTCAACCTGATTTGCATATTCAATATATGACTGCCTGGTGACCATCCTGGACTTTCTTGTTATTGCTAGTTTTCATGACCTACTGAATCTCAATCTCAAAATTGATACATAGGTCTCCCGTGCGGTCTAGTTATGCAGCTAATTAATTATTATGGCTGCCTGGTCGCCATTTTGGATTTTCTTTTCACTGCTAGTTCTCATGTTGCAGCTCTTTCTGTGGTGAAAAACATCTTCAGCCACTTTCTCCAGCTACATTCAGATGAGCTACAGTGCCACGGCACTATCTTTGGAGTACGTACTTCATCAATGGCACCTTCTGCCATCTCATTACATGGTTATTTTTATTTTACATATGCTATTTCATTACAGAGTCTGCTCTACGGGCCATATGAAACATCAGAGGATTCACTATGTATCCCTTGTTGAATTGTATTGCATTTTTGAAGGACAAATTTTACAGGGCATGGAATATCAGTATCTTGTCATTTGCAGAGCTTTATTAGAAGCCTAGGCTTGACAGCCAGAATATGATGTCAACTTTCCCATCCACTTCCTCATGAATTACCAGTATTGCATAGTCTGGGGTTATAGGCCATTTCTATTTAGTTTTCACTCTGACTCACCTTAATAGAACTTTTGATTTTTACAGAATGTTGTTGAGAAGTACAGAATAAGACGAGCAAGTAACATTCCCCTTGGTGATCCTGACATCTGTTTACCCTGATAGACCAATAAGCGAAGAGAGGCGCTATAAAGATGTTATCCTGCAGGTGCCAGTTGCTCCAAGTGAAGTGAAAATGATTACTTGGACTTCAGTGAACACGGGAAAATATTACTAAGTGAAAGGACCACTAGAAATATCAATCTCGAATCCAGAGTCATCCGGTCCTGTTCTCCCTACCTGGTTGCACGGTCAGCATTACAGCTTCCCATTGGATAATGCACGAACGCATAGAACGTGGAACATAACATAGCCGTATCTGTGGAGATCATGCATGTGACCCGACGTCACACAGGTGACGCGTTTGAGACGTGACGTCGTCTGTTTGTATTGTTGCGATTAATTTTCAATTATGACGTTATGTCGGTGTTGTTGTTGTTTGACATTTCGCAAAGGATCACGGGGCCAAGAATCTTGGCAAATCGAACGACCGTGTTACCAGGGGTCAGATGAAGTGCGGCCATTTTTTCTGCGACGGAAGCGACCCCTGGTGGCGAGGTTGTAGAAATATGAAACTGGAATAACCTACGAACAGAGATGGATTACATGTACATGTGTATATTGAATTACAGTTGTGTATACAATTACAGTGGTTTGCCTGCAATTCTTTGCTACAGTGCAAAACCAGTAATACTGTAGCAATCTTAGTAACTAAAAAAATCTTTCTGAGCAGCTGTGTAATGAGATAGGTCTGTCACCCAGATCTTGTACGGCTACTATTTACCCCGCCTTCAGGAAGTTTGTTCTTGATATGTCCTACATGTACATGTAAACTGTGGCAACAAAGCTTAAGGATACCACTGTTTCATGTAACACCCATGTTGCGTTTGATGGACTGAAAATTACACTTGTTCATGGACTGTTTTATTAAAGTATTTATTTTAATGTGTTTACATTAGAGTAGAATGGCGCCAGAATCGTCCATTGTTAACTTGTTGGTTTGACATCTTATTCTCCAATGCACTGATATTTCAGAATGTAAATATATATTGAACATTTTACCACTGACTTTTCTTTTGTATAAACTAACATAAGTTGAATATAATAGTCTTCCGTTAGTTTCCACTCCATTTCCGCCTGTAATCCAGTTAATTTTTTATGTAGAAAAGGGCACGGAAACTGGATGGAAACCTGCTGGAAAATTGTAGTTCTTCACCTGTTTCTGCTGTGTTTCCGCGTCGTTTCCAGTACAGAAACCAGCAGAGCGTTACGGTTTCCAACCAGTTTTCACTCCATTTCAGCCTGTAATCCAGTTAATTTCCTATGTAGAAAAGGAGGTGGAAACTGGATGGAAACCTGATGGAAAATGGTAGTGCATCACCTGTTTCTGCTGAGATTCCGCTTAGTTTCCAGTGTGGAAACCAGCAAAGCGTTACTGTTTCCAACCAGTTTCCGCTCAGTTTCCGCCTATAAACCAGTTGGTTTCCTGCGGAATCTTGGCGGAAACTGTAACAAGTTCATATTGCGCACGCTGGATTCCGCTCCGTTTCCGCATTGGAACACATCAGTTTACGTAAGGTTTCCATCTTGTTTCTGACCAGTTTACAATTTGGAAACTTGGTCAGAAACAAGGCGGAAACTGGTTGGAAACCTTTTAAGCACGGTCTGTTTCCAACCGGTTTCCGCTTATTTTCCGCACCGCTCTATTCAGGTATTTCATGTTTCCAGCCTGTTTCCGCTCTGTTTCTATTGCGGAAACCAACAGAGTGTTACAGTTTCCAACCAGTTTCAATCCTGTTTCCGGCCCACTTTCCACATAATTTCCGCTGCGGAATCTTGGCAGAAACAGCTTGGGAACTGTAACACGTCCACTATTCCGCACCTCCGGAATCCTGGGTTCCGCTCAGTTTCCGCTTGGCATGCTCCATGGTTTCCGCCCAGTTTCTGTCCAGTTTACAATTTGGAAACTTAGTCGGAAACTAGGCGGAAACTGGTTGATAACCTTTTAAGCACGGTCTGTTTCCAACCTGTTTCCGCTCAGTTTCCGCTTGGCATGCTCCATGGTTTCCGCCCAGTTTCTGGCTTGTTTCTGTCCCGTTTACAATTTGGAAACTTAGTCGGAAACTAGGCGGAAACTGGTTGGAAACCTTTTAAGCACGGTCTGTTTCCAACCTGTTTCCGCTCAGTTTCCGCTTGGCATGCTCCATGGTTTCCGCCCAGTTTCTGGCTTGTTTCTGTCCCGTTTACAATTTGAAAACTTAGTCGGAAACTAGGCGGAAACTGGTTGGAAACCTTTTAAGCACGGTCTGTTTCCAACCTGTTTCCGCTTATTTTCCGCACAGCTCTATTTGGATATTTCATATTTCCAGCCCGTTTCCGCGCTGTTTCCAGTGCGGAAACCAGCAGAGTGTTACAGTTTCCAACTGGTTTCAATCCTGTTTCCGGCCCAGATTCCGCATAATTTCCGCTGCGGAATCTTGGCGGAAACAGCTTGGAAACTGTAACACGTCCACTATTCCACACCTCCGGAATCCTGGGTTCCGCTCAGTTTCCGCTTGGGGTGCTCCATGGTTTCCGTGCAGTTTCCATCTTGTATCTGTCCAGTTTACAATTTGGAAACTATGCGGAAATTGAGCGGAAACTGGATGGAATCCGGTTGTTTCCACCCTGTTTCCGAATTCGGAAACTGGCACATTTCACCCAGTGCATATTATTCAATTGAGATCACTTTTGGAGAATATGTTGTCAATGCCTGAGGTATGGCATTGGTTATCTAATCCACACAATAGCTCATCAAATGTTATGGCTGACTTATGTGATGGTCAATTTGTGAGACAAAGTAACCTGTCTGGTGCATGAGGTATGGCATTGGTTATCTAATCCACACAATAGCTCATCAAATGTTATGGCTGACTTATGTGATGGTCAATTTGTGAGACAAAATAACCTCTTCAAGCAGAATTCAACTGCTTTATAGATAATCCTATATACATGTAGTGCTGAAATCGTAGTTGTGAATCCCTGAAATCGTAGTAGTGAATCCCATCGGAACGTGTGAGAAATTACAAGCGTCTGGTCCGTCATTCATAATTCAGCCGTCGTCCATTAGAGAATATCCGCGTCCATAATCCAAGGACCTATTCCATATTCCATATAACAGTATCAGCACCAAATTCAAAAAGACAATTATAGTATACATAAACACAGGCTTGTTTCCTGCAAGAGAGAAGCGGTCAACAGTTTTCAATGATGCCGGCAAGACATCATGATGTTCCAAAAATATCAAATCCGTATCGTTGATCAGTATTCTTAATCCATAATATTCGTTGTAAAGTCGTCATCTAAAGAATGATGTATCTCAGTTACGCTTTGATTGTGACTGTTCCTATGAGTACCACGAGAATCTTGAAGTTCGTGGGCTCATACGACCCCTAGCCCCGGGTTAAGCGGAATTACACACAAGTTACGAAACGCTACGCTATAGATCTTGTATGCTACGCTTGTATTTTGCTATCAGCATGCGATATGTATCGCCAAACTTGAGAAACTTTGAGTGGAGGCGCTTGGTGGTGTAGCCCTGTTTTATAAGTTTCTGCAACAATGTTTTGTGACGTTGATTAAAATCGTCACATTTAACACAGGATCTAGCAAATGCTACTAAGCGTGATATGTATACGCCATATGCAGGTCCCAGAATATTACTGTCCAGAAAGGGATAGTTTACGATGTCGAAATTGTAATCAACTATTTTGTCATACAGTCGACGAGAGAGAAGGCCCGCTTCATTTTCATAGAGATATAGGTTTAAATATGATGTGCCTTTAGGGTTATCTGTAGTTTCCTTCAAATCCAGTGAAGATGGATGTATATCCTTCACCGCGTCATAAGATCACAATGTTTTATCTGACACTTGGTAACATACCGTCTCCAGTTAGATCGAAGCTACCGTCTCCATTTAGATCGAAGCTACACACAATTATTTTGATAGCAATGGCTAAAACACAGGACTTAAAACAATTTGGATAGACTTTTGAAAGACTTTTTACTTGAGCTAAACCGGTGTACAGCTGTGTGTTAGTGGAAGTATTCAGCATGTCTTTGGAAATGTTGTCATGATACATCTACCTGCAGACACACCTGCAGCAAACTATTTGGGTGGATTCAAGGAAGGGGTCTCTTTTGTCTACAAAGTTTGTAGAACATATAATGGCAGCCCCGATGAAATGAAGATTCATTTCAGCCATAGTGATTTTGTTGCAAGGGATTTCAAAAACCCATCTAGAAAGATGACCGGGTGTGTTTGGAAGCGTATTGTGGGCAACTGTTGCCAGGGGGACGCAACTTCCGTTGCATTCAGTTGTTTGCTTCCAAGGGAGGCAACCCAGTTATTATTGGAGCAGAGGGCGTACAAGTCGCTATGTTTTTACATGGCGAACAATTCGAGACAATGTAATGATCATTTGAGTAGGTGGCATAAGAATGACCCAAATTTCACAGTGTATTGCCCGTACCATGGGTGCGAATACACGAGCAAGATGTGGAACGCACTAAGAATCCACATCAGTAGATCCACACATGGATTCTGACGAGCAGAATGGCGGAATGGATGGTGGTGAGATTGATCCTGTGGTATCTGATTTTGATAAACTGTTTAGGGAGGCAAAATATATTTTTCACTACAGGCCGACTGCAATATTTCTAATAGAGCAGTTGACAAGGTTATTGAAGCAAGCAAGGATTTAGTTGTTGAAACATTCAAAGATACTATCTCAAAGGCCAAATTGAAATGTCAAACATTAACCCTAGAGCGTTAGATAAAGTAGAATTGGATGTTCCATTCCAAGCCTTAAACACAAAGGGAAACCATATACATGCAGACATGTGGACTAGTTAACACTGAAGAAGTCTTCATTGGACGTAAGGCAGTCAAGGTTATGGGAAGATCCAAATGAGGAATAGGTTTGGCCATATTATTCAATTGAGATCACTTTTGGAGAATATCTCGTCAATGCCTGAGGTATGGCATTGGTTATCTAATCCACACAATAGCTCATAAAATGTTATGGCTGACTTATGTGATGGTCAATTTGTGAGACAAAACAACCTGTCTGGTGCATGAGGTATGGCATTGGTTATCTAATCCACACAATAGCTCATCAAATGTTATGGCTGACTTATGTGATGGTCAATTTGTGAGACAAAATAACCTTTCCAAGCAGAATCCAACTGCTTTATAGATAATCCTATATAGTGCTGAAATCGTAGTTGTGAATCCCTGAAATCGTAGTTGTGAATCCCTGAAATCGTAGTTGTGAATCCCTGAAATCGTAGTTGTGAATCCCTGAAATCGTAGTTGTGAATCCCTGAAATCGTAGTTGTGAATCCCATCGGAACATGTGAGAAATTACAAGCGTCTGGTCCGTCATTCATAATTCAGCCGTCGTCCATTAGAGAATATCCACGTCCATAATCCAAAGACCTATTCCATATTCCATATAACAGTATCAGCACCAAATTCAAAAAGATAATTATAGTATACATAAACACAGGCTTGTTTCCTGCAAGAGAGAAGCGGTCAACAGTTTTCAATGATGCCGGCAAGACATCATGATGTTCCAAAAATATCAAATCCGTATCGCTGATCAGTATTCTTAATCCATAATATTCGTTGTAAAGTCGTCATCTAAAGAACGATGTATCTCAGTCACGCTTCGATTGTGACTGTTCCTTTGAGTACCACGAGAATCTTGAAATTCGTGGGTTCATACGACCCCTAGCCCCGGGTTAAGCGGAATTACACACAAGTTACGAAACGCTACGCCATAGATCTTGTACGCTACGCTTGTATTTTGCTATCAGCATGCGATATGTATCGCCAAACTTGAGAAACTTTGAGTGGAGGCGCTTGGTGGTGTAGCCCTGTTTTATAAGTTTCTGCAACAATGTTTTGTGACGTTGATTAAAATCGTCACATTTAACACAGGATCTAGCAAATGCTACTAAGCGTGATATGTATACGCCATATGCAGGTCCTAGAATATCACTGTCCAGAAAGGGATAGTTTACGATGTCGAAATTGTAATCAACTCTTTTGTCATACAGTCGACGAGAGAGAAGGCCCGTTTCATTTTCATAGAGATATAGGTCTAAATATGATGTACCTGTAGGGTTATCTGTAGTTTCCTTCAAATCCAATGAAGGTGGGTATATATCCTTCACCGCGTCATAAGATCACAATGTTTTATCTGACTCTTAGTAACATACCGTCTCCATTTAGATCGAAGCTACACACAATTATTTTGATAGCAATGGCTAAAACACAGGACTTAAAACAATTTGGATTCGACAGACTTTTGAGAGACTTTTTACTTTAGCTAAACCGGTGTACAGCTGTGTGTTAGTGGAAGTATTCAGCATGTCTTTGGAAATGTTGTCATGATACCTGCAGACACGCATGCAGCAAACTATTGGGTGGATTTAAGGAAGGGGTCTCTTTTTGTCTACAAAGCTTGTAGAACATGTAATGGCAGCCCCGATGAAATGAAGATTCATTTCAGCCATAGTGATTTTGTTGCAAGGGATTTCAAAAACCCATCTAGAAAGATGCGATACACTTCAATCTCTATCTACAGAGGCACAGGTTTACAGAGGCCACCAGGCGGCCATCTTGAATTTCCCCTTGAAACGTTGTTATCATGAAATCTCGGGAAATTACTGCATGGATCTTTCTCAAATTTGATACACAGGTTCCCCTTGGGGTCCAGTTGTGCAAGATACCTTTTTTGGTCCGATTCGAAAATCCAATATGGCCGCCAGGCGGCCATTTTGAATTTCACCTTGAAACATTGTTATCGTGAATTCTCAGGAACTACTGCATGGGTCTTTTCTCAAATTTGGTACACAGGTCCCACAGGTAGTTGTGCAAGATAAGGCCTGGCGGCCATCTTGGATTTCCCCATGAAACTTTGTTATCGTGAATTCTCAAGCCATCCTGAATTTTCGTATGAACCCTTATTGTCACATTTGGTACAGATCCCCCTTGTAGTATAGTTGTGCAACATACTTTTTTTGGTCCTATTTGAAAATTCAACATGCCTTCCAGGGTCATCTTAAATTTCCTGACAAAAGAAAATCTTTGAACCCTTTATACCGGGTATCTCTAAATCTCCATAACTACTGAATGGGTCTTCCTCGCATTCTGTACAAATGTTATAACCCTTTGCTGCTTATGTCCCAATCGAAACTTCACTAGCCACCAGGTGGCCATGTTAAGATAATTTTTTTCTATGATTGAACATACGTATAATAAACTAGTTGGCAATATGCCTTAAGACAGCCTTAAGAATTACTTTTTGGTCATAATTTTAAGCTATGTTAATTACATGACATGAAAGGTAACTAGTTTACAGAAGTTCCTACAGAGGAGGCTGTTACAAGTGAGGGATGGAGCGGGTTCAATCCCGGTAAAATTACAACATGCATCCCGACGTCCAGAACAGTGTTCTCAACGTCCCAACAGGCAAAACTCCTGAATCCCTAAACGTTTTTCGTTTCTTTCCCAAATCCCGACAGTAACATTGTGACCAATCCCGAGTCCCAAGTAACCCCCTTGCCCTCACTCATTACAGCCAATGGTTAAGATAATCTGAAAATTGAGTCTGTTATACTTGCTTCGTTGTTCCCGTAGTGAAGCTTGCCCCACTCTCCCCTACAGATACATGTATAGTACAGACTGTCACTGGTTTAGGAATATTGATATGTTGTTTCTTATTTTCGACCTTCAAACAAAAGACATACCTGATGATGGCCGTCATATGATGCTTATTGCAAGCTATGTATAGCTTGTGTGAAAATATATATACATGTTTAACCTAAATTTTGTATATTCTACAGTTAGCACGTTTTCTACAGAAGCATTTCATGATAATAAAAACAATTTACAAAAGCATGATACGTATCTGATCGAAATTCCCCGGGATCTCGTTCAAAGGTATGCTGACCCGACCATCGACCAAACAATCTTATAACACCATGTTTGAAAGTGAATTATTCAAAGCGAACTGTCGAAGCAGCATTCTGTTGCTCAAGTAAGTTTTGAAGTTACGCTTCAAATTAATACGGTATTCCCGAATTGTGACGTTGCATCACGAGAGTGACGTCCCTTTGTGCACCCGCACCGTCGGCGGATCAAACGGTGGGGCATATTCTGTATATTGAGTGTAGAGAATATCCATACTTTCACCTTCTATATCAATGTGTTCAAATGATTCCGAATTAAAATGTATTTCTTCAAATGTTAAATCAGTTTACATTAGTCCATGCCGTTGCGAGTGAACTGCCCCACCGTTTCGTCTGCCGACGGGTCGGCTACACGAAGGGACGTTACTCTTGTGCCGCAACATCTCGAGAATACATTATTGCTGTAGACTAGTGCGTGTTTCGATCCAAGGGAGATAATCGCGATTTATACACTGTCAAAGTTTCAACATTACTGCACGGACCGGATCCCTTCAGTATTAAGTTTTGTACCATTTTACTATTTTCGTGCATGGTATCTTAAAAGGGATATCTCAACCTAGCCCAGTTAACAGAACAGAATTAGCATTCGTTCCTAATTATAAAATCTTAGGTATGTTTCATAGCTCATGCCAAAGTGTCAAAGAGATTTGTCTTCGCTTCCAGTACCCAATGATGACACGGGGACAAAACAAAATACTACAAAACGAAGACGAAGGATGCTCCGGACATTCACTTTCAGACTAGCTTTGTTCATTTCACTTGTACTATAACAACCGACATTAAGTACAGTTTCTTGAAATCTTGAAACTCTAGTGTACCTTTTTCGATCTTCTTCGCTCAAATTCGAAATTCTGCAAACAAAATTACAAATCAATGTTTCTTTTTAGTAGCAATGGACAAAAAGATCCTCTTGTCGTTAGCGGACAATGGTGGGTGCCAACATCCTTCAGGATCTCTCGTTTTCAAATACAATAAAAGCTTTTGAGGTGGCACATTTTTTCAAGGTAGGTCAGGTTACTGGAAACACATTTTTTTTTGTTCAGGCCTAATCCAAGAATCCTGCGTTGGCAATTTAATTAATATTGTGTTAATAGGTAATAGGATAGCATTGTTTTGATTCCCGCACGTCTTTCTGTCAGCACGGATGCACAATGCATCATGGGATTGAAAGAACTCTAAAGCCTCTCCGGTTTCCAGGTGGTCTATTTTAGTTGCAATGCAGGCCTAATCTAAGATAGTGGTTTTTGTGGCCCCGGTGTATTTTTGTGGCTCAGTTTCTCTGTGTGTACATGTAGAGTGCGATGAGGCTCAAATAAAGGCAGTAGTTGTAGCGGTTTCTGTCATTTCTGTCGGTTTCTGGTGTTTTTTTCTGGCTGTTGTTTCTTGGTGAATATAATGCGACGATTCTGAAATATTAAATTGATAATAAAAAATAGGGTTTAATATCTTGTTGCAGCCAATATGTAGATTGTGTAAAAGAGAAATTACCTAATCTTTGATGTTTTATTTTGGCTGTTAGAGGAAAGTTGAACTTCAGACAGTGTGTAATATCTTATATTATACATGTACATTATTTAACTGGAAGGTGACTCGTGACTGTCAACATGCCAGCTTTTGCTGTTTGCGACTGAACACGAACCTGAAAACAGGTTACCACCTTGAATTGAGTAATCCTGAATTTAAAACCTGGCAAGTCATGGATGATATTGATGTATAAAACTGATTGACTCTTTGCTTTTCTGCCTATAGGAAAGACAAAACTAGGCCTGTCTGATATTGATCGAGTTGTTTGGATACCACTGGCGCTGACCTGGATGATGATGATGTTCTTTTGGGTCTGGGTACCAGTTAACCAGTTGGAGAAATGTCAACATGTAAGGATAATTAATTTAAATCTACTGAAAATATGCAGATACATGCATCAATGTTCTAAAGGTTTTCATTAAATGCAATCTCGGGGGGATACAAAAAATGTCCCGAAACACAGGACTAAACAAAATTTAAACTATTATTTACTTTTCTGCATACGCTGTTCAAATGAGTGAGATGTCTGATGAATGTTAACTTGGCAAATCCAGTTAGTATCTTTTTGGTCTGTCTGTTGAATTATTGCAGTTCCATCCACCAGCTCTAGGTGCTCCACAGAACCAGTTTCATCCGTCAGCTCTAGGTGCTCCACCGACCTAGCTGAATCCACTTCTCTTCAGAGTGACCGTCTATCCACTGGGCAACAGAAGACGCCAACAGGCGTTCGTGCCACGAATGTTCCAGCTGTTGGTTTTGATGAAAATCAGAACCGTGTTGTCATAGTTGTGGCGTCAGAAGAACAAATCGCAAAGAATACTCCTTTGCCACATTTTTCGGACTATGTTACTGTCAACCTTACGCGGAAATCTTCGTCCTTAGTTTCGCATCAAATCATTCGTGAAGCCACTCAATAGCATCTTGCCCATTTTCCGAACAGTGGCAAGATTAATAGTTCAGGCATAGGGCAAAAAATGTCCAAATAATCGAAGCCTTGAGTACATTTCTTCTGTTTATCTTGTTCCACTTTCCACTTCCCTGTATCACTCTTCATTTCACCTATCGCCACATACATGTAGAAGGAGTTACTGTCTGACGTGACAGATAGGGGGCATTTTTGGAAGTAGCAACAGGTCAGCTGGTGAGTGTCTTTAAATCAGTATTGAACACATTACATATATTTCACATACGGAGACAATGAATAAATATTTCTTTCTTTTTCTTATTTTTCCAGGCTGTGTTGCGACAGACGTGCCCTCTCGTGTGCGACATATGAGATGGTTGGCCAAGAGGAAGCCACTTGGCCTGGACAAGCAAAACTAGTAGTCGATCTCAGAACTACCATCGCTGAGAGACAGAAGAGAATACCAGAAGGAAAGTATGAAAAACATTGTGCTGAGATAGGTCCTCTTTTTCAGGAATTCAAAAATGCAAGCAACAAAGACGCAGAAGTTTGTGTTGCAAAGGACATAATCGCACTTCAAAGGGAAACATTTGTCAACAGAAGAGACTGGATCGAAGAGCTGAAGGACAAGGCAGGAGTGAAGCCCATCTTAGATAAATTTCAATGCTTCGAAGAGCCAATATTTGTAAGTAATCGATAGCTGTAAGTTTCCCTTAGTTTTATTATCATATTTTTATTTGCTCTTCAGTATTACATTCGTCTTTGCCAGCATGTGACACTTTTATCATTCAATCATGTCAATAAGGAAAGACAATTTGGTGAAAATGTTACTACATGATGCAGAAGCTATTTCCCTTAGTTAATGCAGCTTCGGCAGTGTGCCGTAGCCATGTTAACCTTGGTTGTGTGTACTCATTGTGATGTTATAGATGTTAGACTGTCGATATCCGACATGATTTCATCATTTTTATTATTATTAAGAAAGTTACTTCAGAATCGTCCAGTCCGATTGGAATTTGTCCAGGCTTCTGTCATTTAGCATTAATCATTATGGCACTATAAATAATGTTCTTGTCATAATGCGAAACCAAACATGTATTCCACTGGGACTTACATGTAGGATCTGTTGGAAAGTCAGGGCAATTTTTGATGTTCCAGAATGCTCACATTCTGTTTGCAAATTCTGTTTATGTTTGATTTTTTTTATTGATTTGAGAGGTGTATGCTGAACTGAAACTAATGAAGGATACCAAGGAGACGGCGGAGGCCATGCGGGGTCGTCTCAACAATTTGTTTGATGCAGCTACTCTGATGATTCCTGAAAAACAGAGGAAGGAAATAAGTGAAAATAGTATAATTGGACAGTTGTGGCTGGTTCGATGCTTTTTTAGCCATGTTAATTACATATGTTTAACCATCTTCCAGCAAGTCGCTTCTTACATGTACATTTTGATTTTGCCTGGCTGGATTGGACTGCCAAAATGTTCAGAATTTGAAATATTGATTCGTTTCATTCCACGAACCAATCAGGACCCAGTGGAATCAAACCTATATTCAGTGATGATCGTTTAACGAGAGGATCGTTCTCACTCGTCTACAGCTCCCCTAAAGGTAATTTCAGAGTAGTGAAAAATGCTCCCCTAAATTATGATGATTTAATATAACATCAAATACAGCTTACTCGTCACCCTCAAAATCAATAAAAACGCACTTGAGCTATTTTCAATCCCCATGCAATTTTCAAATCGAAAGCCCTGTCCAGCAGATCGCATCTACGATCAGCTAACTACTGTCCCTAACATGGAAGTGGAAGTGACATTGTAAATGGACCAGCCAATTCAATAGCCTTTTGCTTTGGCTTATAATAAAACAAAATAATTCGAGGTCAATGATGTTTCCAATCTGAATGTAAAAGCTTGTTTTGAACACGACTTGCGCCCCAATCTACCGAGGCTAGAATGACTTAGTTGAGTGATGGACTTGGTGATAGAAGATAATGCTTACCATGTCTGCATTTATAATCCATGAGCCAAACCCCAAAATTTCACCAATTATAGTGACATTTGGCCACTGGAAATGTAGGTAATCTGATCATCTATATGTTGGTATCTGTTATATGCTAATATGTCAATTATGTAGGTCACCAGAGGTCAAAAGGTCACGAAATCTGACCCCTGTCTAAAACGTGACCACCTATTGGAGAACTCGCTGCAGATACCATACCAATGGGACTTTCTTAACCTAAATGTGTTCAAATGGAAGCCAAGAAGGACCCAAGTCTATACTAAGTCTAAACAAGTGGAGTTATTATTTAGACTGTGGCACAGAATTGTTTTGATGCATTTTCAAAAATGGTCTTTTTATTGCACTAAAAACAGGCAAAATTGTATGAAGTTGGACAGCTTGAAATTAGTTGCATATTTTGACAAATAACTACTCCAAATGCTAATGGTCATGTCTTAGGTCTATTCAGGGATTAGTTAAGATACATTTCGAGGTAATAGGTCACCAGAGGTCAAGGTCAAATATTGGCAATTATTAATTTTCTACATTTTTAGCCCACCATCACCAGATGGTGGGCTGTTCAAATCACTTTTCGTCCGTGGTCCGTCGTCCGTCCGTCGTCCGTCGTCCGTCGTCCGTCCGTCAGTCCGTCAGTCCGTCAGTCCGTCCGTAAACAATTCTTGTTATCGCGATTTCTCAGGAACTACTACAAGGGTCTTTGTCAAATTTGGTACACAGGTTCCCCTTGGGGTCTAGTTTTGCAAGATACCTTTTCTGATCCGATTCGAAAATCAATATGGCCGCCAGGCAGCCATCTTGGATTTCCCCATGAAACTTTGTTATCGTGAATTCTCAGGAAGTACTGCATGGATCTCTCTCAAAGTTGGTACATAGGTTCCCCTTGGGGTCTAGTTGTGCAAGATATCTTTTCTGATCCGATTCGAAAATCCAGTATGGCCGCCAGGCAGCCATCTTGGATTTCCCCATGAAAATTTGTTATCGTGAATTCTCAGGAAGTACTGCATGGATCTCTCTCAAAGTTGGTACATAGGTTCCCCTTGGGGTCTAGTTGTGCAAGATATCTTTTCTGATCCGATTCGAAAATCCAGTATGGCCGCCAGGCAGCCATCTTGGATTTCCCCATGAAAATTTGTTATCGTGAATTCTCAGGAAGTACTGCATGGATCTCTCTCAAATTTGGTACATAGGTTCCCCTTGGGGTCTAGTTGTGCAAGATATCTTTTCTGATCCGATTCGAAAATCCAATATGGCCGCCAGGCAGCCATCTTGGATTTCCCCATGAAACTTTGTTATCGTGAATTCTCAGGAAGTACTGCATGGATCTCTCTCAAATTTGGTACATAGGTTCCCCTTGGGGTCTAGTTGTGCAAGATGTTTTTTCTGATCCGATTCGAAAATCCAATATGGCTGCCAGGCAGCTATCTTGGATTTCCCCATGAAACTTTGTTATCGTGAATTCTCAGGAAGTGCTGGATGGATCTCTCTCAAAGTTGGTACATAGGTTCCCCTTGGGGTCTAGTCGTGCAAGATATCTTTTTTGGTCCGATTCGAAAATCCAATATGGCCACAAGGCAGCCATCTTGGATTTTTTCATGAAATTTTGTTATCGTGAATTCTCGGGAAGTACTGCACGGATCTTTCTCAAATTTGGTACACAGGTTCCCACTGTGGTCTAGTTGAGCAAGATACCTTTTATGGTCTGATTTCAAAATCCAATATGGCCACCAGGCAGCCATCTTGGATTTCCCCATGAAACTTTATCGTGAATTCTCTGGAAGTACTGCATGGATCTTTCTCAAATTTAGTACACAGGTTCCCCTCGGGGTTCAGTTATGCAAGTTACCTTTTTTAGTCCGATTCGAAAATCCGATATGGCCGCCAGGTGGCCATTTTGAATTTCCCCATAAAAAAATTTTATCGTGTATTCTCAGGAACTAAGTGGATCTTTGTCAAATTTGCTACACAGGTTTCCCTTGAGGTTTAGTTGTGCAAGTTATCATTTTTGGTCAAATTCGAAAATCCAATATGGCCATCAGGTGCCCATCTTGAATTTCCCCTTGAAACAATGTTATCGTGAATTATTAGGAACTACTACATGGATCTTTCTCAAATTTGGTATACAGGTCCCCATCTTGAATTTCCCCTTGAAACATTGTTATCGTGAATTATCAGGAACTACTACATGGATCTTTCTCAAATTTGGTACACAGTTCCCACATGGGGTCTAATTGTGCAAGATAACTTTTTTGGCCCGTTTCGAAAATCCAATATAGCCACCAGGTCGCCATCTTGGATTTCCCCATAAAACTTTGTGATCTTGAATTCTTAGGCCATCTTGAATTTTCGTATGAATCTTTATTCTCGTATTTGGTAAAGGTCCCCCTTGTAGTATAGTTGTGCAAAATACCTTTTTTGGTCAAATTTGAAAATTCAACATGCTCTCCAGGCGGCCATCTTCAATTTCCTGATAACAAATTTCTCTTGAACCCTTGTTACCTTGTATCTTTAAATCTCCATAACTTCGCAATGGGTCTTCCTCACATTCTGTACAGATGTTATAACCCCTTGCATCCTAGTTGTGCATTCATCGTTGTTTAGGTCCCATTCGAGACTCCAATAGCCAACAGGTGGCCGTGTTAAGATAACTTATTTCTA
This sequence comes from Hanleya hanleyi, assembly GCA_036873755.1. Taxonomy (NCBI): domain Eukaryota; kingdom Metazoa; phylum Mollusca; class Polyplacophora; order Lepidopleurida; family Hanleyidae; genus Hanleya; species Hanleya hanleyi. The sequence continues at coordinate 33,934 of JAVTVY010020038.1, read as the reverse complement.
TTATTGGACAAAAATATAATACACTAGTTGGCAATATGCCTTAAGACCCATGCCCCTAAGGGCCTTAAGAATTACTTTTTGGTCATAATTTTAACTTGTAATTATATTCAAAAGCTCTTTTAATTTTCATTACATGAAAGGAAACAAGTTTTCAGAAGTTCCTACAGACGAGGCTGTTACAAAACAGGGGGAGGGGGGTGGAGTGTGGTGCGATATCCCGGTAAAATTGCAACAGGCATCCTGACGTCCAGAACAGTGTTCTTAACGTCACAAAAGGCAAACATCCTGACTTCCCAGACGTTTATTATTTCTGTGCCACATTTCCAGTAAATATGTGTCATCTTCTGGTTGAATTTTTCGTCATGAAATAGCATAAATATATCAATCTATATATTTTTGAAACGAGTATTTGTTCAGGATTCCAAATATATTATCAAAATTAAAATCGGGTAATTAGCGAGTACGACGGCCAACGAGCTATACTTCCGTTGACTGCCGAAGATTTTCCGGAGGTAAAATAATCTCGTTTTCCGCGTGGAAATAACGACAGTCGCTGTTCAGTCTTCCATTGTGAACAGGTCAGATTGGTCAATTGTTCAATTAGTGTATATTATTCCTTCTAAAACTACTTAAATCATTTTTTTAAATGCATGAACGATGATATTTACAACAATTCAGCATAAAATTGCGACTTTCATCTGCTGTATGATAATTTCTCTCTCTCGTGGATTAGAGGTACCTACGGTACCTGAAAACTCAAGTTAATAGCTGCTCCCGCACGTGCAGGAAAAGGTCACGTAACCCGCTAAACTCCTCCGAGGGAAGGGTCGTGAACCCCCCATTAGTCATGTCAGTGTGTGTGTCTCTCAAGAAATTACTTTCATATGAAATTAAAACAAACAGTGAAAAGCGTTCGAGAACTAATCCCAAGCCCATAGTGAAGCTTGCCCCACTCTCCCCTACAAATTGGTAGAGACTGTCACTGGTTTATTAATATGTTGTTTCTTATTTTTCTGGTCGTCGCCAATTTGTTTAAAATTGGACACGAGGCCGAAAATATATCATTAGCAATATAAACTCAGCAAGAGTTACCAAAGTGAACACAATGCGATTGTCACAGATTAGACCTTTTCACTGAGCAGACAGCTGTGCCCATCTTAATATTGGCAGGATTCAACTTGGGGCGTGGGGATTTCCAATAGCTCATCCAACGACAGCTTTGATTGGCTGACTTGAGAGTATTAAAAAAGGATAGACATTGTATTTCAAATCAGCAGCCATTTTGACAAGTAAGTTTGCTGATCAATTTGTTCTCCCGTATTGTTTATTCATAATTGAGAATAAATAGTCCCAAGCGTTTTAGCGGACAACTCTGAACTACATAACGGATAATTTCAATGTTAACACTGATGAAACACGAAAGTACGGTACCGTAGTTTGGAATATGCATTTTTTGTGGGGCGCTTGTGTTGTGATCATGCCAATGTTCAACTGTTCATGTGTCGATGCTCGACCCGTCACCCGCACACGCGGTTTTTTTGCGCGGCGACCTGTGCCTTTTAGGCCTCACAGAAATGAAACCTGCAACGTGATTAAAACTTATCAGGGCTAGCAGACTGTAAATTTGTATGTGTAATATTTACAAAAAAATTCTCTGTACCGAACATTATTTATGGCGAGGTCATTGTTTGTCACAACAGTGTCATGTTGTGACGGCACAACAACAACAGTTTGTCCCAGATAATATATTCCGAGACGTTTTCGGCAATATTTCGGAGACAATTTATCGTACAGCATTGAAACTTCAGACAGTATATCAACTAAAAAATACTATTTTGTCCCCCATATTTCATTAAAATCTGTTGGGAATTGACGAAAATCACCAATACCTACCATGTTATTTTGGGGCTATGATGATGCTGATCTGCCAATGTTATAACATGCAGACTTGACGTCATGACGTCAAAAAATAACCTACGAATCTTCCATCTAATTCTTGTTTTCGCGATTAGTTGAGGATTTTCTTGATACTTTGGAATAAAATTGTTACTTTTTATACGCCCATCCGTAAACTTTTTCTTGTCAACGCAACTCGCCCTAGAGGTATAGCATCGTCCATCCGTAAACTTTTTCTCGTCAACACAACTCGTCCTATGTCGATGTGCACGAACATTTTTCGTTCCGATTCAGCGTTTTCTTCAGTTATTCCCCTTGATTTTGGTCTGAAATCCTTGTATTTGGCACCTACTGTCTTCGTCAATGCAACTCGTCCCAGAGTTTTCAATGGATTCTTCTGCATTTTGATACACATGATCGGTACCATGTGTAGATGTGCACAAACTTTTTTCGGCCTGATTCGACGTTTTCTTGAGTAACTACCCTTGATTTTGGTCTGAAATCCTTCTATTTGGCACCCACTGTCTTCGTGAATGCAACTTGTCCCAGAGTTTTCCATGGATTCTTCTGAAATTTGATACACATGATCAGTATCATATGTAGATGTGCACAAACATTTTACAGCCCGATTAAACGTTTTCTTGAGTTACTCCCCTTGATTTTGGTCTGAAATCCTTCTATTTGGCACCCACTGTCTTCATGAATGCAACGCGTCTCAGAGTTTTCCATGGATTCTTCTGATATTTGATACACATGATATCATGTGTAGATGTGTATGAACTTTTTTCAAACCAATTCGACGTTTTCTTGAGTTATCCCCCCTCGATTTTAGTCTGGAATCCTTTTATTTGGCACCTACAGTCCTCATGAACGAAACTCGTCCTAGCAGTTTCATTGCATTGATTTGAAATGATTGGTGCCAAGTGCACATGTGCACAAACTTTTTTCGAGTTCATTGGACAGTTTCTTGAGTTAATCCCCTTGATTTTTGTCTGAAATCTTTTATTGCAACTACTGTCCTCGTAAACGCAACTCGTCTCAGACTTTTCGATGGATTCTTTTGAAATTTGGTACATATGATCGGTACCATGTGTAGATGTGCACAAACTGTTTTTGAGCTGATTCGATGTTTTCTTCAGTTACTCCCCTTGATTTTAGTCTGAAATCCTTGTATTTGGCACCTACTGTTATTTCGACCCCATTCATCAGGCTGATGAGCATACTTTTGCAGCTTATACTAACACAAATTTTGTTTTAAAGTTACTGATGCAGACATTAAGCGCATAACCTTAGGTGGAGGAATATTCACTCCGGCAGAGTAAGATTAACTGGTGTTTTACCTGCTCCTACAAATACCGCTCCATGCCCTTATGTACCCCTCCCACCCGGACCTGCCTACACCACTTTATACAACAATGATGGCTTATACATGTACAGTATTATGATTATTGCAACAATACATACAACAACATACATTCCAGGTAGGTTCATTTGTATCGTTAACCTTTATCTATAACAACATTCAGGAAATAAAAATGTTGTTTATCGACTGTATTTTTTTACGGCCGTACTTTGGGTTCAATTAGTTAGTTTATCTTCTGTGTGAAGTTTCTATATCATCCAATCAATTGTCTCCGGAATATCGCCAAAAACGTCTCGGATATATTATCTGGGACAGACAGTAAATTTGTCAAATTGTCACCATCATACGTTGACATTAGCAAAAATTACATGTTTTTATGGATGTATATATTTCACAGCATGGGAGGGAAGCGCAAATCCTCACGTCGGCAGGCTGAGCAGCAGAGGTCGCGGATGAGACAGAGGAGGGTGGAGAGTTCTCATTCGTCATTCCGTGGTCTGGAAGAACCATCCCTCTTGGAGGGAAAATCTTCAAATGCCCCGAGGTTGACAACTCCTCAGGGAAGTCTGTCCATCCCACACGGGGATGTCCCACCGAGGTCTGATTCGCATCCGTGCGTCTGTACACCATCGAGTGTGCCACCATCAGCTACACCGGATAGTAGAATTGATGGTGCAGGGCAGACGACCGCCACTGACTCGGAACCTTCCGTTTGTACCTAACCGAGGGTGCCATTGCCACCGTGCAATGCAGTGGTATCGAAATTATGTACAAAAGTTGCAAGAACTAAGAACAAACGAACAAATCCAACCACCTCAAGAACTATGAACAAGCTATTGAATAAATCTATTACAAACACTGAACATAAAAAACCATGCAAACCTTACATACCTGAACTTCCTGTTGATAAGCAAACGGACAAAACATTTGTTTCAACACATGACACTCATCATGATGATGTTGTAGATGCTGAAGGAGAACATGAATCAGCAGAAATGTGTCCGGGTATAATTTCACAACATAGATTTGAAGGAAACACAGATATTTCGAGTTTGCCAGTACCAATACAGGGTCATTTCGACCAAAGCCATCCAAGATTTCAGGACAATGCTGGTAAACAGTGTGTAATGAATAGTCTATCAGCTCTCATATACAGTCAAGAGAAACCAACAACAATTTGGACATCAAATGACGTAGACCATATACTTGTAAATGGAAACGAAATGTATGAATTTTTGCAGCGAAGTAGCACAATCCATCATGAGCTCCTAGCCATTAATGACATTCGTGGTTCAGTGGAATATACGAATGGTAATCTGTACAATTTTGCATTTCAAGAATCACTGATGGGAACACTGGGCAATACGAGAGAAAACCTAGATGAACTGCAGTTCTTAACACTGGCTGAAACATTACATGCTGCTTTACTTCAAAACAGTAGTGATGCTGCTATTGTAACATTCAAAGGAAGTACATTCATTGTAATTAAGCAGAATAACATTTACTGTGTTAGCGACTCTCACTCTAGAAACTTGACTGGTTCTGTTGATCCAAATGGATCAAGTATTGTGCTACATTATAGTGACATACACGATGTATTTGAACATTGTCTTCGTCTAGCACAATCAATGGCTTATCGGGCAGATGATCTTTTCGAAGTAACAGCTGTCGAGATATTGAGGATAAGTTCAGACAATTGTACTGATCAGACACCAACGAGTTCTGAGAAGACTACAAGATTGACTGAAGAAACGGCAAATGATAGACTTCTGTTATATTTTCAAGATCAGAAAAAAGACAAATATTAAAGAAGAAAAAATCTTCAACTGACCATAAAAGTAACAAAACAATGCATTCTTGTATACGGCGAGAGTACATGCGTACGTACATGAAGAAAATGAGACAAAGAAGTTTAAAGAAAAATATATTGAAAGAATCTGACAAAAGACACAAATCAAGTGCTAGAGAAAAATATCCAGAAAAGCACAGATTAATTGATGTCCAAAGTAAACAGAAATCTAGAAAAAAAGATCCGGAAAAGCACAGGGTATTGAATGTTCACAGTAAACGGAAATCTAGGAAAAATGAACCGAAAAGGCACAGAGTAATAGATGTCCAAAGTAAACGCAAATCTAGGGAAAATGAACCGGAAAAGCACAGAGTAATAGATGTCCAAAGTAAACGGAAATCTAGGGAAAAAGATCCGGAAAAGCACAGAGTAATCGATGTGCACAGTAAACGCAAATCTAGGGAAAATGAACCGGAAAAGCACAGAGTAATAGATGTCCAAAGTAAACGGAAAGCAAGGAATGATCCAAGCTTCTTAGTGATTGAAAAACAAAGTAAGATGACAGCCAGAGAAAAAGAACCGGAAAAGCACAGAGTAATAGATCTGCAAAGTAAACGGAAAGCAAGGAATGATCCAAGCTTCTTAATGATCGAAAAACAAAGTAAGAGGACAGCCAGGGAAAAAGAACCGGAAAAGCACAGAGTATTTGATGTTCAAAGTAAACGGAAAGCAAGGAATGATCCAAGCTTCTTAATGATCGAAAAACAAAGTAAGAGGACAGCCAGGGAAAAAGAACCGGAAAAGCACAGAGTGTTTGATGTCCAAAGTAAACGGAAAGCAAGGAATGATCCAAGCTTCTTAATGATCGGAAAACAAAGTAAGAGGACAGCCAGGGAAAAAGAACCGGAAAAGCACAGAGTAATAGATATCCAAAGTAAACGGAAATCTAGGCAAAAAGAACCGGAAAAGCACAGGGTGATAGATCTGAATTGTAAGCGGAAATGTAGAGAAGATTCTCAGTTCTTAGAACGAGAAAGATTATTGAAGAAAAAAGCTAGACTTGATCCAGCGTTTTCACAAGCGGAGTCAAAGTCAGATTTGACCAGAAAGAGACAACTGCGACAGGATAGAACTTTCCTCACAATTGAAAGAATGAAACAATCTGAAAGAAGAAGGCATATTACACAAGAAGAAAAAGCCTCGAACAGAAAACGAAAATCAGAAGATCGAAAGAACCAAGAGTATTTTCAGCATGAAAAAGAACAATGTAAAAAAAGACGTTTCGGACATGATATAGACGGATGTATCAATGTTTTCTATAAAAAAAAACAGAAAAAAGGACCAGAATATGTATGTACCTGTTGTCATCAAACATGGTTTAGAGAGAGCGTAACTGAGAGTTGTCCTGCTCCTATATTTCCAGCATATAAAGATTTCTATACAGGATACAAATCTGTAGATGGAAAGGAATGGATTTGTCACACATGCTTATCCACATTAAAGAAATGTAAAGTTCCAAAACTCTCTGTTGCCAATGGGATGACCTGGCCTGATAAACCCCACGAGTTGAACTTGCACCCTCTCGAAGAACGGCTTGTAGCGCTTAGAATACCATTTATGCAGATAAGAGAATTACCACGAGGTGGACAGTATTCAAGAAAAGGCAATGTAGTCAACGTCCCGATTGACATTCAGCCGACACTGAATGCATTACCAAGACAAATGGATGAACATTTCACAGTTTCTGTAAAACTGAAGAAAAGAATTTCGTAAAAATCGTGTGTGTTTTCTGAAAATGTGCGACCAACTGTTGTACTCACAGCTTTACACTGGCTTATGAACAATAGTCAGCTGTATAAGAATTCTGGTCTGGCAATTGATGAGAATTGGGTTAACGAGACTACTAATAGTGCTGAAGAAATTGTTCAAGAATTTACAAGATCACAAAACCTAAACTGCGGACTTGGACATAGTTGTTCGGACACTGCAGATGGCAAACAATCTGAAATTGTTTATTCAGAAGCATTTACTTATCCTGAAAACGAGTTAGAAAACCAAGATACATTTATTGAAATCCATGAAAATGATCGCTTTCAAGGCAATTCTGACACACTCATCGAGCAAACAAATCTTGATACCAACACAGGCCTAATTTTAGCACCTGGCGAAGGACAACAACCACTTAGCATTTATCATGATAAAGATGCCGATGTACTCTCTTTTCCAACAATATATTGTGGACAGAAAAGATTAGAAAACAATGACCGGCAGGTACCTGTATCTTACAGTGATATTTCAAAATGGGAACTGCGAAGTGCTGATCGAAGAGCTGCAACAAGTGTTCCAAATCTCTTTTTCAAACTGAACAAAATTCAAAGAAAACAAGTGGTTGATAAAGTCAACTTGGCTGTTCGAAGGAAGAAAAGTGAAGGAAAGAAAATTACAGCAAAAGAAGCGCGAAACCCTGAAATTGTTGACAAGATAGTTAACTTGAATGAAGGTTACTACATTTTTAGAACACTTCGTAATTCTCCAGCATACCTTTCTTCAAGAAAAAAGGATGTATTTGCTATGATTAGACAATTAGGACTTCCAACATGGTTTATGTCATTATCTTCAGCTGATACTCGTTGGACAGAGTTACTTAAAACTTTAGCTGTCTTAGCTCGTGTGTCATGTTCCGATAAAGACATAGAAAATATGACGTGGTCTGACAACGTCAAACTTGTTCAAAAAGACCCTGTAACAACGTCCAGGTACTTCGACCACAGAGTGCAAGTATTTGTAAACACTGTACTTAAAAGTGAACACTCTCCAATTGGAACTGTGACAGATACATTCCAACGCATTGAATTTCAAAATCGAGGCTCGCCACACACTCACATGATAGTATGGACAGAGAATGCACCAAAATATAATGTGGATTCTGAAGACGACATTGTTCAGTATGTTGACAAATATGTGACTTGTTCTCTATATGTCGAGGAAGACCTACGAGACTTGGTTCAACTGCAAATTCATAAACATTCGAAAACATGCAAGAAAGGTGGTAGATCTGTCTGTAGATTTGGCTTTCCCCTTCCACCACTTCAAAAGACAATGGTCCGAGAACCACTAGAAAATGACGTTGAGGAGTACAGGAAAAAATACCCAGAAATACATGCTAGAATGAACGAGTTCAAGGACGGATGTGATATGTCCTACGAACAATTTCTAAAAGATGTTGTGCAAATGGAAGAATCAGAATATATTAAATGCATACGAAGCTCCCTCAACGGGCCCAAGGTGTTTTTGAAAAGAAAACCATCAGAGATGCGTGTGAATTATTACAATAAAGTTGTGCTTAGTGCATGGAGAGCAAACCTGGACATACAATTTGTACTTGACCCCTATTGCTGTGCAATGTACATTGTTTCCTATATCAGCAAATCACAGAGAGGTATGAGTACTATGCTAGAACAGGCGTCTAAAGAAGCAACAGAAGGAAACATGGATCTCAAAAGGCTGGTTCGACATATTGGAAACCAGTTCCTTAATTTTATTGAAATAAGTGCCCAGGAAGCATCATATCTCGTGTTACAGATGCCACTGACACGAGCATCTCGTGAAGTAGTATTCGTCAATACATCTCCTGCAGACCAGCGGGTTTTTCTCTTGAAAAATGAAGAACAGCTGGAACAGCTACCAGATGACTCGACAGACATTGCATCTGACAACATCATCAAAAGATATGCAAAACGACCAAAAAAAATCGAAAAATACTGTCTTGCTGATTATGTTTTCGAGTTAGAAGTTAAATATAGACAAAAGAAACTCACTTTTGAACTTGAATGCAATGATGATGATAAAAGTTATTTACCGGCATCTGACAGTAACGTAGAGACGGACAGTGATACAGAGTTCGGTGATACAAATATTGTGATGAAATTACGAGGTGGCATAACAATCAGAAAAAGGAGGAACCCAAAGGTAATACGATATGTAAGATACAGCAAGAGCACAAATTCTGAGAACTTCTACAGAGAAAAACTTCTTCTATTTATGCCATGGAGAGATGAAAACAAAGATCTTAAGGGTGGATACGACACATATGAAGGTCATTACCAAAATAAAAGTGCAGAGATTTTACCATTGCTGCAAAAATACGAACACCATGTCGATGAATTAGATCTAGCGAGGCAACAAGCTGAACGAGACCTTTCCACAGAGTTTGACATTTTAGCACCCAACACTGAACAAGTGCAAGCAGAAGATGCTGAGTAATCTACCAGTCAGTCAGAGGACTTTATCCACTTTATTCCCCCTACACAATCTCAGAGCACAGCAGATATTGGCCAAGATCTTGATTTACCTGGTACCTCTGTATCTGTTGAAACAAATTCAGTACTGCTTCCAGATGATGAATACCGGGCTTTGCTCCGATCTCTTAACGTTAAACAACGAGAATTTTTCAATCACGTTATACAATGGATTTCTACAAAGACTGACCCTCTGTACGCATTCCTCTCGGGAGGAGCGGGTGTTGGAAAATATGTAGTAGTTCAAGCTCTCTATCAAACACTACATAGACTTCTAAATTCCAAAGATGGGGATGACCCGGATACTATAAAGATCTTACGAACAGCATTCACAGGAAAGGCAGCTTACAACATAAATGGGGTAACAATAGCATCTGCTTTCCACAAGAAAATGTTCCAAACACAACAGCATATGTACAGTGATGAGCTAAATACATTTCGAACAACTTACAAGGACCTTGCTGTTATCATTATCGATGAAATCTCCATGGTTGGTAACAAGCTTTTCGCTTTCATGCATGACCGACTACAAGAACTAACAGGTACAAAACGAGATTTCGGAGGGATAAGTATAATAGCTGTCGGAGACTTTTATCAGTTATGTCCTGTAGCAGATTCATGGATATTCTCTGATTTGTCTGTCGGTCTAGCAAGCAATTTATGGAAAAAACATTTCCAAATGTTTGAACTCACCGAAATTATGAGACAAAAGGATGACTTGCCATTTGCTGAGATGTTAAACAGGTTAAGATTCAATCAACTCCTACCAACAGATAAAGAAATTATCACATCTCACACGATTTCTACAACGTCTGTAGACTATCCAAGGAAAGCTCTGCATTTATTTACAGAGAACAAGAAAGTTGATAACTTCAACAGCACATTGATTCAAGATCTGAAAACTATAAAAGTAGACGTCTTCGCCGATACGGATATTATTTCCCCCGTGAACATGAACAAAGAGACTAAGATTCACTTGGTAGAAGACATTAATAAGAAAGACAAACTCAACCAAACTGGAAACCTGCCTAGTGTGCTGAAACTTGAGGTTGACATGACATATGATGTAACAGTCAATGTTGACGTCGATGATGGGTTGACAAATGGTGCATCAGCAATTCTGAAACACATCGAGTACATAGGAACATCTAAGAGACCAGCCATTGTATGGGTTCTTTTTACCGATACAAACATTGGTAGCAAAAGAAGAAAACAATACAAACATCTCTATCATACAGATATTGATCAGCAATGGACACCAGTATTTGAAACAAAACGGACATTTCTTCATAACAAAAAGACTTATCAAAGAATCCAATTTCCACTTGCCCCAGCTGCAGCTAAGACTGTTCACAAAGCACAAGGTGCCACAGTTGATGAAGTTGTTGTAGATCTAAGCTCCAGTTATAAACCACCACATGTTCATTATGTTGCACTGTCTCGAGTTCGCAAATTAGCAAACTTGCACATTCTTGACTTCAATGAGAAAGCATTGAAAGTGGATGAAAAGGTACATCAAGAAATGGAAATGGATAGTAATATTCCAGTGGGACCTGCATATGGCGTATACATATCTCGCTTAGTAGCATTTGCTAGATCCTGTGTTAAATGTGATGATTTTAATCAACGTCACAAAACATTGTTGCAGAAACTTATAAAACAGGGCTATTCCACCAAGCGCCTCCACTCAAAGTTTCTCAAATTTGGCGATACATATCGCATGCTGATAGCAAAATACGAACGTAGCGTGCAAGATCTATGGCGCTACGTTTCGTAACTTGTGTCTAATTCCGCTTAACCCGGGGCTAGGGGCCGTATGAACCCATGTACTTCAAGATCCTCATGGTACTCATATGAACAGTCACAATGAAAGCGTGACTGAGATACATCTTTTTTTTAGATGACGACTCTATAACGAATATTATGGATTAAGAATACTGATCAGCGATACGGATTTGATATTTTTGGAACAACATGATGTCTTGCCGGCATCATTGAAAACTGTTGACCGCTTCTCTCTTGCAGGAAACAAGCCTATGTTTATGTATACTATGATTGTCTTTTTGAATTTGGTGCTAATACTGTTATGTGGAAAATGGAATAGGTCTTTGGATTATGGACGCGGATATTCTCTAATGGACGACGGCTGGATTATGAATGACGGACTAGACGCTTGTAATTACAAGAATCCACTTCAGTTGTGTTATACACCTCTGTACAGTATTGACAACTCCCAGGTAAAACTGCTGTTTAACAATGCTAGATCCCTGCATTTACATATAGACGATATCAAGAGTGATCCTAATGTACACAATGCAGACTTAATTGGAATTTGTGAGACACGTCTTGTAAATACAGACCGAGCTGATCAGTATGAACTGCCAGGGTTTCAAATGTATAGATTAGATGAAGCTCAGCCACCCAACACGACCAGACCATTTCATGGACTAGTCGCATACATAAAACATGATATAACTGTGAACAAAATAAACTCTCACATCTATGATAACGTTGAATTTATCTTCATAGATGCAGAAATCAAAAGAAACGATGTTCAAGTTATATTCATCTACAAAACACCAAAACTGTCGGATATACAACTACAACATGTTGTACGCAACAATATCCAGCCATTCATAAATACACAGAAACCGACTTTCTTTCTTGGAGATTTTAATATGAACTTGCTGGAGAAAGATAATCCATTTGTACAATTCATGGAACAGGAATTAGGACTTACCGAGTTAATCACTGAACCTACAACTGTAAATGGGACATTACTCGACCACGTCTACACCAATGCAAAGAATGTGCAGGCTGGCGTAATACCAAGTTATTGGTTTAACCATCAACTTGTATTCTGTGCATTTACATCCGTTCATTGAAAGTCATCTCTTTATCAGCCAACATATTTCTCAGCAAATCAGACAACAATCACAAATGAAAAAACTACGAATTTCTACACGAAAACAAGAACGAATTAGAGCATATTACAAATTTACTATATGAATTCTAATACATCGATAATTCTAAGCATCTACTCCCTTAATCGATCATCAGACGTCCAATAAAGGAGGGTCCCCGTTCTTAGCCACTGACCAAATTAGTGTGATTTGTCACTTTTGAGCATCCTATTACAAATATGTAAAATGCTGACAATTTACACCGACTCGAGGCTCCTGGCACATAATTCAAGCCAGTCCTCGAGTTACGCTCTACCAATGTCCATGGGTGGCCTGCATGGGCATCTTGATGCCTTGAAATGGGTATCGTGAAGAAGAGATAGAGATCACCAGGATGCTCTGACCAGGTGTCGATTCCTGTACTTAATCGTTGGAGTGTCTTCTGACAAGTAAGTACAAACATTCCTTTTATTCTATTATGTCACCAACATCAGGTACTTCCCAAACAGTTCATTGCAAATGTTTTCGTCTTCAGTAATGGTAAGTTATAGCCAGAAAAAAAAAGTAAAAGATAATTATTCCCTTCTCAATCAGTGACATCTCATACATGAATCCGTAGCGAAAAGTGGGACAAGTTCCATAGTCTAAACCAATACATAACAGCATTTATTTTTTTACAAATTCCAGGGAACTAACAGATTTTTTTTCAAATTTGGTACACATGTCAGCATTGCGGTCTATTTATGCAACATGTGTTTTAGTCCCATTCAAAAATTTAATATGTATCTTTCAGATATATGACCCCCAGCTACTTTCCAACAGGAAAACCTCATCCTCATCCACATCCTCATCCTCTATCTCGATGTGTGTAACAGATGTCCGAGCCCTCCCCATTCAGCTGAGGCTCCTGGCAGGAACCTATGCACTCCAGTCAAACAAAGCTGTGTTCAACCTCTTTAATGTGGATCCTCCAGTCTCGCATACATATCCTTGTCCCGTGCGACATCCCTCAGGACACAAGAGACAAATTTCTTGCTCTGATTTACAAAACTGTGTGCCGAGTGCCTCGAATACCTTCGTGACATTGCAAGGGCTTCATAGGGTATATCTGCCTTTATCATAGACCCTTCATCTCGTCTGAGCGACCCTGGGTATGTCGCAAATCTGATGGGTGTTCTCAGGCGATACCTGTACACTCTTCATTATGAAAGAACTGAACTCTTCAACGCTCTGTGAGGTCACCTGTAACCTTTCACGTGCAGTGCTCCAAATGACATTCAACACCTTCTCGCATATTCTACTTAATTTTTTATATGCCTTAATACCGCTTATGCCGGTGCTAGGGGCCGTGTGGTCATATCATCCAAGTTGCCACATCAACAGGTACAATAAAAGCGTACCTGAGATACAACACATATTCTTGGTATGTGCTTTAAAATAGGTTAACCGGAAAACTATACTGTGAAGTCATGTGGCTCGGCACCTCTTCCCACTTCCCTTATATGTGTTGTAATTAATGGACTTTCAATTCTATATATATATATATATATGCATGTATAACACTCCTAGCATTGGAGGTGCTCCTATATACAGAAGGAATCTAGGGACTATGTAGGCCTACTATGGCCACCTACCTGCCATCTTTAATTTCACAGTCAAACCTTGTTACCGCGCATTTCATGTCATCGTATTCGACAGGGTGACCTCCACATTATGTTTTCTTAATAAATCTATATTGAACAACAAATTGTTTCTATTTATATGTTGGGTAACAGCAGACCTACTTTGTGTTTTTGCCATTGCAGAATTAAATTGCAGTGCAGCGAAGAAGTATCGTTTTATCGCTCAAATTCAAATTTCTGCAAACAAAATTACAAATCAATCGTTTGTTCTTAGTAACACTGGACAAAAGATCCTCTTGTTATTAGCTTACAATTATCGGACAATAGTGGGCGCCAAGATCCTTCAGGATCTCTCGTTACTTGAGACTTTCATATTACAATGTATTTACATTGCAACCAGTTTCAAGTATAGAGCATCAGAGACATCGCTGGTGCACCCTGTACCGTATAGCCCGTAGGGCATAGGGTAAGCCAGAGTGCGAGTGCACCAGGTATATGGGTGTACGCAGGGGTCAAAGGTCAATCGTCCTCCAAATCCACTTTATCGCTCGTTAAGGCGCTGAGACGGGCATTAAGGCGTAAAGATAGGGCGATAAGGCGTAACGACGGGCTTTGACGGGCGTCACTGCATCTCGATGTATTGGTGGCAATTCCATGAAGATCAGAGCTTCAGAGCAGCCGACTTTTAACTGTCCACATGGCTTATACTTGCACTAAGTGTGAACGCACGTTCACCAGACGTTAAGATATGATGCGACACGAGAAAAATATACATGGGATTGAAGACTCCGAGGCACAAGAAGCCGATACAGAGACTGATGAGAGTCCATCGACTCTGAGATTCTATCTAGTGATATGGAGAGCTTGACATCAGATAGTCAGCCTACGTCCGAGGAAAGTGAGGCAGTACCTACGTTCTAGGATCGTATTGTGAGAGCAGCTATCAATAGTCACGCTGCAGCAATCGAGGACGCCGGACAGGATTAACTTACAGCAGTCATACACCCACATGCGTCCCTGCATCAGGAGAACAGCCATGGCGATTTATGAAGAGTATACCTTACTAACGCTTGAAATAAAAGGCGACCCAACGCACAGGTCCATCATGAAGACCAAGCGTCACTTCGAAGAGGATATGGGGCTACCACCCACCGAGACCCTGGAAGATGAGATCAGAATGCGCAAACAACTCTTTCAGGACATGCTGCCTCAGTGGTATCCTGAACTGCCCGACGATGGGCTGATGGGTGGTTGCCCATATCCTCTTCCAAGTGACGCATGATCTTCATGATGGACCTGTGCGTGGGGTCGCCTTTCATTTCAAGCGATAGTAAGATATACTGTTCATAGATCGCCATGGCTGTTTTCCTGATGCCGGGGCGCATTTGGCTGTTGTAAGTTATCCTGTCTGGCGTCCTCGATTGCTGCAGCGAGTATTGATAGCTGCTCTCACAATACGATCTCAGAAGGTAGGTTCTGCCTCACATTCCCCGGACATACGCTGCCTATCTGAGGTCAAGCTCACCGTATCACTAGATAGACTCTCAACAATCTCTGTTTCGGTATCAGTCGATAGACTCAGCAATCTCGGTTTCGGTATCAGTCGATGGACTCGCATCAGTCTCTGTATCGGGTTCTTGTGCCTGGGAGTCTTCAATCCCATGTATATTTTTCTCGTGTCGCATCATATCGCATCGTTCGTACTTAGAGCCATGTTGACGGTTGAACGTCGACTGTGCGTGTTTTGGGAATACGCTTGCAATTATAGACAGTAACGCCCATCAACGCTTAGCTTAACGCTTCAACGCCCTGGTGAACTAGCTCAGAAGCTCTGATTTTAATAGAATTGCCACCAATACATCGAAATGCAGTGACGCCGTCAACGCCCGTCGTTACGCCTTAACGCCCGTATCAACGCCTTAACGCCCTATCGTTACGCCTTAACGCCCGTCTCAGCGCCTTAACCAGCGATAAAGGGGATTTGAAGGACAATTAACCTTTGAACCCTGCGGACACCCATACCTGGTCCACTCGCATCCTGGTGTACCCTATGCCCTAAGGGCTATAGGGTACAGGATGCACCACCGATGGCTCTGATGCTCTATACTTGAAACTAGTTGCAATGTAAATACATTTTAATATGAAAGTCCCAAGTAAAAATGAAGAAAATTAATGATTGGCAATCTTTGACCTTGACCTCTTGTGACCTAATTACGAAATGTAGCTTAACTAATCTCTGAATAGACCTAAGACATGGCCATTAGCATTTGGAGTAGTTATTTGTCAAAGTATGCAACTAATTTCAAGCTGCCCAACTTCATACAGTTTTGCCTGTTTTTAGCGCAATAAAGAGACCATTTTTGAAAATACATCAAAAACAGTTCTGTGCCACAATCTAAATAATAATAAACCCAACTTGTTTCGACTTATTATAGACTTGGGTACTTCTTGGCTTCCATTTGAACCCATTTACGTTAAGAAAGTCCCTTTGGTATGGTATCTGCAGCGAGTTTCCTGCAGGTGGTCATGTTTTAGTCAGGGTTCAGATTTCGTGACCTTTTGGCCTCTGGTGACCTACATAATTAACATATTAGCATATAACAGATACCAACATATAGAGGATCACATTACCAACATTTCGAGTGGCCAAATGTTACTGTATCGCCATTACTTTATATTTCCCCTACCCCCAAATCTGGTCCCTCAGATTGGACTCGGGTGTCCATCTTTAAGAGGTGATTACTACCATTAAGCTGTGAGTTCCGGATTGCTTTCAAAGTTTTTTGCATCTATGGATATAGGGTTTCCCAAAAAACATAATGAGAATTTGCCACCCCAGGTGGTACCGATATCTGGTCTGGCTCATGGACTATTACTGGTACTGTAAAGATTCAGGCCCGAAAAGGAACATTTTTGTTTCTGGTCTGTACCTGCATCACTCTGAAGCCTGTGTTTCACACTTTCTTGCAAAGCTATCTCCCTTGACCAATTCAAGTGACACCAAATTTGAACCTGTCTACGTTCAAATGTGTAGGCGCTTTCAAAAACCGATCCATTCAAAGCCCTTTCCTTCTCATTCATCAAACGCTATATAGACGATCTTCTCGCTGTGGATAATCGCTATATAAATGACGCAGTGAAGGATATATATCCACCTTCACTGGATTTGAAGGAAACTACAGATAGCCCTACAGGCACATCTTATTTAGATCTCTATCTCTATAAAAATGAAGCGGGCATTCTCTCTCGTCGACTTTATGACAAAAGAGATGATTACAATTTCGACATCGTAAACTATCCCTTTCTGGATAGTAATATTCCAGTGGGACCTGCATATGGCGTATACATATCTCGCTTAGTAGCATTTGCTAGATCCTGTGTTAAATGTGATGATTTTAATCAACGTCACAAAACATTGTTGCAGAAACTTATAAAACAGGGCTATTCCACCAAGCGCCTCCACTCAAAGTTTCTCAAATTTGGCGATACATATCGCATGCTGATAGCAAAATACGAACGTAGCGTGCAAGATATATGGCGCTACGTTTCGTAACTTGTGTCTAATTCCGCTTAACCCGGGGCTAGGGGCCGTATGAACCCATGTACTTCAAGATCCTCATGGTACTCATATGAACAGTCACAATCAAAGCGTGACTGAGATACATCATTCTTTAGATGACGACTTTACATCGAATATTATGGATTAAGAATACTGATCAGCGATACGGATTTGATATTTTTGGAACATCATGATGTCTTGCCGGCATCATTGAAAACTGTTGACCGCTTCTCTCTTGCAGGAAACAAGCCTATGTTTATGTATGCAATGATTGTCTTTTTGAATTTGGTGCTAATACTGTTATATGGAATATGGAATAGGTCTTTGGATTATGGACGCGGATATTCTCTAATGGACGACGGCTGGATTATGAATGACGGACTAGACGCTTGTAATTGTTAAGGTTTAGAAAAAGCGGTTTGAAAATGAATGCTTCAACAATCCATTATAGAAATATTTGTATTCATTTCAACCAGATAGAAACTTGAAATTCAGTCATAACCATGATAACATCAACTATATGTCTGAAAAAGCTAAGAATATATGTAGCATAATGTGCTTCTTCTTCTGTTTGGTGAAGGGTGTTCTTGGCGATATTGAAGCCTTCAAATTGATGGAGTACAAGGGAGTAGGTCTTCAGTTATCCATAAGTCTTTGCTGACACAGCCTGGGTGATTCATTCGTGCGACTGCACACTTGTGCCATGAGAGCACGTTACTTATCCTAATCATGGCCGGTACTACCCCGTTAAGGTCTCCAAGTTATTAGAAATCCATGGAGTGGGAATAATGATTAGCTAGGTAGACATCACAGCATCTGACTCGGTCCCCGGAGCTATGTGTCCACGTTGTTGCTTTCTCACCTACCTTTCAACAGATTAAATGTATTGTGTGTCCCAGTGTTCATCTTTCTGCAACTCTTGAATGGTTGGAGTTCCAAAATCCGAAACAACGAGAGACAAATTGTATTGGGGATCCTCCCCCATAGCGCAACCACCTTTTATCGACGATGTCCGGAGAAAATCTGTTCATTTTAAGGGTAATTACTGCCTATAGGAAACACAAGTAGTCACTTGTATTTTCGTACTGATCTATTTTTCTGCTATTTGTTTGGACAAAAAATGCTGAAATTTCTGTTACATTTCGCCTGCAGTGTGTTATTCCATATTCTACAGGTGAAATGCACCGATGAAGTGGAATCTGTGCTAGCCAAACAGAAGTCCCATGCAACACCCAAGCTGTTGGTCATCACCAGCAATGATGTGGTTGTGGAAGACATCGTCTTATCTAATGATTGCATGTTGCATACATTCAACCAGGATTTCAGGCGAGCCATGCTGTCCCTACTGGCTGTCTACAACATGGCCTGGATATTTTTTCCCAGAGTGTATTCACAACTACTCGGTCTGTTTCAGCAAGTAGTCTTCAATGAGCCATTCACTGAGCTAAAGTCGAGGAAATGCATCCAATTTCTGAATCAAATCGAAAAAATAATGGAAGGATGAAGGACATTACTGGATATTTCTGCAAGAAAATGTGTTGAAACCCTCTGGGTTTACCTGTTTCACTATTTGCTGTTTTACCAGACACTTGATTCATGACAACGATAATCTGATTTTGAGTGGTATTATCGGGACAGAATATTAAACGGATTTTCACTGTTGCTCATGATTTTCATCGGACCCTGGCATTTCATATATGATCGGTGAGAGGAAAGTTCTGAAAGACTTTCCATTACAGAGTGAATGCTTGTGAAAAATTTGATCTCAAATTTCAATCTTCATATTGAGTTTTGAATAAATATTTCTGTTCATCGAATATTCACTCCGTCATCCCTTACTAGCTGGTATCAATGGCTATTATTATTCATATCAAATTATTTTTAGGATTACATTTTCTGGATGAAGCAAGATGCTGTTTGATGATGGAAGCCGAGGTGGTTTGTTGAGTTGGAGCCTCAGTTCAAGGGAGAGGGGTGTTGGCATTCCACACAGGACTTGTCGTACTATCCCTGTCTGTAATTTGTCTAGAAATAATTTGATATACAGATTTCCTTAAACTGCATGGCATTATATAGGTGCTGTTTACTATCTAAGCAGCTACAAGAACTAAACACCTGTTGGTGTTTGCAAGTCATGCCTGGTAAATTTGGCTGTTAACACATTTAGCCCATTTACAACGTAAACAGCGGGTGTCTGGATAGCATGGTATTTAGTAAACGGACGCGTTTAAAATATAAACAGAGGTTTATAGCTTTCAAATTATAAACATTATAAACATGTTTGAAACTAAACACCATTTAGATTATAAACACTATAAACATGTTTGAAAGTCATGTCTCTGATGTGTTTGTTTTGCCATTTAAAACCCAAACATCAATTTTTACTGTGCATTTACTGTGCAATCGTAACAATAATAATAAAACGCAATCTGGAGGTGGAAAGGTAACCATATTTATTCATAATCTGGCAGACTAAAGCTCGAAAACTTAGGTTAATCATAAGTAGCTAAATTGTAGGAATGGATTATCAAAAAGCTCGAGAGAACAAAAGCTGAAAGAGTTGAGTACAGGAATCTATAAACTACACGGCAATACTTAAGATTGAAACAGCCTGACGCATCCAAATACACATAAGCCATTCAAACAGTAATATATATGTGATAAAATAGCTACCATAAATTAATACCTCCTAAAACCAACAAAAAATTACAACAATGCTACAGAAAATCCTCTGACCACGAACGGGGCTAGTGCGTTCACCTCCGCTCCCAACAACACAGGAGCAATATATTTAAAAGAAGCCGAATGCCATAACCAGGCTGGTCCTAAAATGGTCTTCTTGTCTATACTGAAAACATTATATAATTTAATTCCTACGGACGTAAAGTTCACAAATGATCTGGTCATTCCGGACAACTCTTATGTTGACCGTACGGTCATTCTTTGTACCCATGGTGAGCACGTGTCATTTAGGTAACCATAAATATACCAGTTGTGTCATTCCTATCACGCTAGTTTCTCGAATCTCCAAAACGGAGGTAGACGCATGTAGATATTTTTTGTCGTAAAGCTACCGTAGACATCCAGGCATCCCTGCAAATCCAGGCACTCGTTAAACTGCCTCATGCTCATAAATAGACTAGGGACTGCTGTACATGCAATCCATGTAACATTGTCTCTTTGGCGGAAGATGAATGTAAAAATCGCGCAAAGATGGAAGCCGGTTCGAGAAAAAGCTGTTTTTTATTTGTCCATTTCAGTATATTTTCTGGCTATAATTGAATTTAAAACCTCGTATCGGTATTTTTATGCACTAATTTACCACTGGAAAGTCTTTCGTATTGAGTTTGAACCCCCAGATTGAATCTTGGAGTTTTGACGCGCGATGAAAGGCAAGGCTTTGGTGTAAGACCTCCCATTGCAGCAGATCCTTTGTCAATTATATTTCGTGAGTCTTACACCAAATCGTTGCCCTATGAAAGACGTCCCAGTAATAAATTAGTAAACAACAAAAGCCACCATGTCGATTGTAAACCCTTAAGGATAGCGGCCTAACCGCAAATGCCTGGGGTTTTTGTGGCTACAAATGTAGCCACATTTTGTAGCCACATTCAATCCCTATAGAGAAATGTAGCCACATTTTGTGGCTAAATTTCTCTATAGAGACTGTAGCCACATTTAATTGAAACATTTCACTGTCATAATAAGCTACTGAAAGCTTCGACAAAATGATTTAAAAAACCTTTTTTACAAACATCGAAAATCATCGTATGCACAGAAAAGTGAAGTTACTCGCGGCCGTTCAGTTCAAAACAGGAACTTACCTCGGCATGTGCACTGCACTCGATGGGAACATGGTTTGTTCTTGTTCACTGTTTAGTTAAACAAGTATGGATGGGAACTATTTATTATATAAATCGTTCAGGATTTGTCTAAAACGTGGTCTAAATCGCCGAAGAATATTCCACCATCTTCGAAGAGGCGAAATGCAGAAGACCCGACCTTTGTTAAGCAAGCTGTGATTGGCCGAGTTGCTTCACCAAATCCCCACCTGTACCAAGCGGTTAGCCAATCGCTAATATCGTGTATGGGGGCGCGGCTTTATGGAACAACAACGACGAAATATCGGCATGCGATGGATTTATATTCGTGAATAGTTTCCATCCATACAGTTATTTTTTTCAATAAAAATTCGATGTTATAGGATATAATACTATCATAATCATATACCAATTCTGCGACAAGCCTGCGGGTTTCGATAAATCCGATATCAATCGGTAAATGCGAGGTGAGTGCAAGGCCTGGACAAATACCGATATTTTTCTTTTTCTTGAAATTCGTGTGCATGGAAAGTGGCTACATTTACAGACTATTCGTGTTTGCCGAGCTATTTCAGTTTGTTATTTATCATGGAAAAGACATTATCTAAAATGTGGCTACACTCTCTATAGAGAAATGTAGCCACGTTTTTTAAATGTAGCCACAAAAACGCCGGCATTTGCGGTTAGGCCAGGATAGCTATCCCCTTAGAGGCAGTGTTTGCACCCCCGTGACAAATTGTCTTCTGTACCAATAAATATACGAGATACCATAATAAACTATATATTTTATGAAAGCGTTTATCATAGGGATTCCACCTATATGATTTGTATAACCGACACGGCTATTGTGTAGCAATTATTCCAATTTAAATTAATTCAAACGAAAACAATAGCGTCCATTTTTCAATTTAAATTTGATGAAAACTGTTGATTTTGTGTCAACTTTGATGGTATACCTTGATAGGAGACAACTTGAACTAGTAAACATTATCTCATTTTTTTTTATTTTTGCCTGGTTTTGTTTTTACAGCAATTTTACTAAAATAAATTGAGAAAAAACGTACTATTTACGATAATTTGTCTTTAAAGTTGAATAATTAAAAAACAAAGCCAAACTTACAAATAGTGAGATAAATTTTACTAGATCACCTTATAAGTAATAAGCATGCCAAATTTCAAAGGCGTAGCATGGATACTTTTCGAGAAATAAACGTTTAAATCTCGGATTTTGTAAAAAAATGAAAGGCTAGAAATCGAGCAAAATGTGTCCAGCTGAACATCTGAAGAATTAATCCTATTTTTTTGCTTGAATTATATTGTCAAATACATTTTTGATCTGTCTTATGGGACCTACTCGAATTCCTATTTATTTTTGATAACCATTACACTAAGTTTATTCATCACTGTGCTTTAAAATCCAATTTAAACTTTAAAAATACAACTAGTTCAGGTGAGAAATGTTATCACCTTTGCTAATTACTTCACGGTAGGTGTCTGAGTGTCAATTAACAATACAATGGGCACTCAGACAGCTTTTAACGACTTACAATAGACAGTAGCGTGAAAGGTTAATCTCTTCCCAGCTGGATACCGGACCACCTAAAAGGCATGTATTTAATCTTTTCAGTGCCTCGGAAACAAATGTTTTATCCTAATATTGAAGCACTTCTAGTTAGAATTTTGATTTCATTTTTTCACCAAATGTTAGACAAAATAGTGAATATTTGAATGAAGAAATAAAACAAAAATAACCAATTTAACGGGACAGCTATCCTTAAACAGTGGTCTTATACACAACGCATAAGACAATATGCTACCTATTATCTCAGCAGGGGAGTATATAGAACGTATCAGACAATATGCTACCATTATCTCAGCAGGGGAGTATAGACAATCGTGCGTGTTAATAGCATAGGTAGGCTACGTAGCAGAACAATCAGTGGTGTTTGTCTTCCACCCAGAGATATCTCCAATAACGTTACTACCAGTACTACATGAGATAACTCAATTATTCACCAAAATGTGTGACAGTATAAAGTAAAATATCATTCCAACAATTGACAAGAAACTTAAAAACATGAAAATGTGATCTACAAAACCTTCTCTCGGGAGTAAATTGGCATAACTGAAACATATCGAAAACAGTGCATATCACTTTTGAAACTGGGTTATTAATGCATGTGCATATTGCTCCGCCTATTGCGCTATTCCTAATGCCGGTCTCGGCCGCAAGGTGGCGCTAGCGCTCACGGCACTTTGGTCTGTTCCGGTTTAGCTGTCTGCTAATGTAAACATGTGCAGGAGGGAATGCGGGTATTGTATTTCGCCTCGACCTTTGATTTCCCAATTTATTGACAAAGCGGCTCTTATTATGTTTGTACAAACGAGTAAAAATTAGACTTGATGACTATAAGTACGTAAACTACCAAGGACGTCTCCATCAGTGAGAAAATCTGAGGAAACGAGGCGAAATACAATACCCGCCTTTCCTCCTGCACATGTTTACATTAGCAGACAGCTAAACCGGAACAGACCAAAATGCCGTGAGCGCTAGCGCCACCTTGCGGCCAAAACCGGCATTAGGAATAGCGCAAAAGGCGGATTATAATGTGCAGAATATGTCTTTCGAATATCTATTGATAGTGTCGGACTGAATGGCAGAAGTTTTAGGGCAATGAACGTTGCCGTCGGGCGATTTTTTTTCGTCTCGATGATATGGCAATAATCTCTCGAGCGACTGGCGCAGCTCAGAACACTTACTGTTTCTTCTGACATAATTATCCAACCTATGTGTTTTATCATCAGAATTATTTGTTATTCGTGATACACTTACATCTTGTGTCAATACGTTATTAAGCGCAAGGCCATAATATCCTCACCCGTAACAAGGGTGATAGTGACATCTACCCAGTGCTGATTGTACAGGTTAGGGCAATCCCGCTCTCTAAAATGGAGGTAAAAGGTCGCCTTTTGCTCCATAAATAGTTCACGTAATGAATTCAGCAAAATCCTCTCGAGGTGCATATATATATCCGCATCAAATGATGGGTGAAAAAAAATAAATTGCCATCTGCATAATTTGTATAATAATAGACCAAACATCTGTCGCGCTGATTAAACAACACTAGTTCTTCAAATGGCAAATTAATACTAGAGGTTCCGCTTTGACCCTTGAGTTGCCGCTCCGGCATGAAGCCTATGCTGGTTGTTTTTTTAACAAAAACATACGTCTCCCCCATCCTCCCACCCTGCCTTGAATGGGCACATTATTTAAGGGAAAGTGCTATAAAATGAATGCAATAAGTATCTTAAACAAAGCTGCGTATCTAAAAATATTAATTACAAAGAAGCGATACAAGTAGATGAACGGATGGACAGACAACAGATGCATGCGATATCAATGCCATTGAAGCTTCCATCCAAGTTTGGTGAACAGTAGTTCTCCAGATATGCAGACAAGCCCTGTATATACATGTACAAGTAGATGGACGGACGGACGGACACTGGACATGGATGAATGCACGCACACACACCAAAACCTAATCAAGTGAGGGGGCTATCCCACTGAAGCTTCCATCCAAGTGGGGTGAAATTCCGTCCAGTAGTTCTCAAGATATCTTGCAGACAAGGCCTGTATATACATGTACAAGTAGATGGACGGACGGACGGACACCGGACATGGATGAATGCACGCACATACACCAAAACCTAATCAAATGAGGGGGCTATCCCAGTGAAGCTTCTATCCAAGTTTGGTGAAATTCCATCCAGTAGTTCTCCAGATATCTTGCAGACAAGCCCTGTATATACATGTACAAGTAGATGGACGGACGGACGGACGGACACGGATGAACGCATGCACACACACCAAAACTTAATCAAATGAGGGGGCTATCCCAATGAAGCTTTCATCCAAGTTTGGTGAAATTCTGTCCAGTAGTTCTCCAGATATCTTGTAGACAAGCCCTGTATATACATGTACAAGTAGATGGACGGACGGACGGACACCGGACATGGATGAATGCAGACACACAAACCAAAACCTAATCAAATGAGGGGCTATCCCACTGAAGCTTCCATCCAAGTGGGGTGAAATTCTGTCCAGTAGTTCTCAAGATTTCTTGCAGACAAGGCCTGTATATACATGTACAAGTAGATGGACGGACGGACAGACACCGGACACGGATGAATGCACGCACATACATCAAAACCTAATCAGATGAGGGGGCTATCCCAATGAAGCTTCCATCCAAGTTTGGTGAAATTCCATCCAGTAGTTCTCCAGATATCTTGCAGACAAGCCCTGTATATACATGTGCAAGTAGATGGACGGACGGACGGACACCGGACACGGATGAATGCACGCACATACACCAAAACCTAATCAAATGAGGGGGCTATCCCAATGAAGCTTCCATACAAGTTTGGTGAAATTCCATCCAGTAGTTCTCCAGATATCTTGCAGACAAGCCCTGTATATACATGTACAAGTAGATGGACGGACGGACGGACACCGGACACGGATGAATGCACGCACATACACCAAAACCTAATCAAATGAGGGGGCTATCCCAATGAAGCTTCCATCCAAGTTTGGTGAAATTCCATCCAGTAGTTCTCAATATATCTTGCAGACAATGCAAGGGGACGGACAGACATCCATCCAGACAGACAGACATCCATCCATCCATCCAGACAGACAGACAGACAGACAGCACAAACACTAGATGTCTCCCCCCAACATAGTTGGGGGAGACATAATTAGGACATTGAACAATAGATCTATTAATGTTTATGATGCTTTGAAGCGTTGGTTAACAGAGAACCAAAAGTTATTGAGCAAAAAGGAACTTTTTCACCTCCATTGTAGAAAGCGGGATTGCCCTCACCTTTTGTAGACGCTTACAGCAGATGTTGGTGGTTCTATCAGGTCAAGGTTGTCATGCTTGTATAACAGATGGTCATGTGTATAGTCCAGTATAGAGTCATCGTTTACAGTCACAGCCCAACAAATAACCTTGTCTGAAGTTACCATGGAGAAAAAACTCGGAAAATCACATGCAGCACACAGTTCGATAGATTGCGGTAAACAGGTAATATCCTCATATGTAACAGGGTTGATAGTGACAAAAACATGATTAAACGGCTGTTATAGCCGGTGTTAGTGGTTCCGTCAGGTCAAGGTTGTCATGAGTATATGATTAACAGATGGTCATGTGTACAGTCCAGTACTATCAGTCGTGTACGGTCAAGGTTCCCCAAATGACCTACTTATACGGATGTTCTCACAATGGTAAATTCAAACTCGTGGAACGCTGTCACTTACAGATTAGACTGCATGAGTTATTTGCCGCATTACGTTCTATGTGAACAGCTTCAGTTCGCCTCAGAACTGTATCTTAGTTCGAAACTACATGCTACTGTTGTTGATTTTTGGAGAACGCAAACTCGGACGAAAGCTTTTCAGCGGTCCGGGCTGTCATGTAGGCATTGTTGTCACAATATTTCATGAGTAATTCGAGACCTCTTACTAAAGTTAGCCGAACATAATACACGTTATCCATGATATTATCCAGTAATGAAACAAGTGATCGTCTAATTCGAGATATTCTCAACGAACAACGACCTTTTGATGAAGTGACCTCATTTATTGTATTTAACCTTTTTTATCTGGTTAGGCACACACAACCATTGATATCTTCCATATATTGATGTCACAAGGGAGATAACCAGTTGAGGAACTTACCCAATTATTTAACAGTTCCAAGTTCCTATTTCTATGTGTGCTTGAATTATGCTTTTCCGGGTTATCTTTGATCTGTTTTCGTGGCGTTTATTTGCATGGTGCGTACATTGCGAGTATTAAGATGTCCATAAATGATGGATGCATTACGGAAGGTAATAACCTGGCCTGTAACACGTTTGATTGCGATATGTGACAATGGTGTTAATCAGCTGGGTAACTGGCCGATTTCTTAACTGCTCATGTTCACATCATATATGTTTGAAGATTAATCTGTTTCCAATCAGAATCATCTTTAATATTCGGTACATCTCTTGAGAATGTCTTGTACGTCGCCCATCAAAGGGCTTTTTGGATAGATTTTAGAAGACTTGTAATATCTTCGCCTGTAACAAGGGTGATAGTGACATCTACCACCTTATAATTGTAGGCGGCTACAGCAGGTGTTAGCGGTTCCGTCAGGTCAATGTCCGTATGAGTATATAACAGACGGTCATGTGTACAGTCCAGTACTGTCAATCGTTTACGGTCACAGTCCAACAGATAACCTACTCTGACTTTACCAGAGGGGGGATAGCTTTCTGATTCCGGAAATGCTCGCACACTGAAGACATTTTTAGCATTCTGAGAGCATGTAAAATTAAAGTTACCGTCATGCACTGACATAGTCATACCCCAGGAATGTATATTACCTCCAACGTAACGACAATCTGTATGCGTAGAATGGAAGACGCCAGATGACATTGTAATACTGTTGTCGGCCATCTTCTCCAACTCAGTATACTCTACCTCAATCTCAAAGTAAACCATTCCTTGAGTGAAGGACTGTGAGACTAAAGCTCCTCTGAACAAGTTATCTTCTGCCTTCTTGATATTGATGAGCTGTTTTTTATCACCTTGTACTTGGACGGACTGGTGTGCTGTAGCTGGGTCTAGGGTGAGTTCAGGGCCTGTAAATATTACATTCATAGGATTAGATATCTAACATGACATCGGAAAATACATCATCAAATAACGCGATACACACAATCGTCAATGACACAAACAAGTATTGGATGAAAAGACATGGACAGGATGGAAAACATACGATACCGTTTCATGAATTAAGATTCAGAAAACGGTTGTACGGATACTACCAAGTAATGCTCGAAGTTCTGTAAGTATTTTGGAGTTTGAGTTTCCTAACGATCATGTAGTCTCCGTACGGAAGATTCCTGCACATTCACCAAACTGGGTATTCTAACATTGTGCAACAATTACCATAAGCCTTCAACACGTATGACGCGATCTTGAACACACATCGGTCTTTATCTTCGAAACTTTATTTCGTTTATTGAGCTCGAGAGAGAAAAGTCACAGGCGCACCTGACTGACTGAAGCTCCGTCCTGGTAGTAACAATATTTTTACATGCTAAACGTTTCGGCGAGATTCAACCAAGCCTTATATACATTTAGCTATATGGTACCAATACAAAGTGAACAGACATAAATTGGCAGAGTACGTAGTTATGTAAAAAACAAAGCATTTAAAACAGTTCGCGGCAAGAGAAACAATATGACAAAACAGACGTCGGACGGCTATTTCAAAACGAACAAACGGAATGACGAATACCTAAGCTAACATGAAGAGGGCTCACTTAAAAAATACAATGAATTATATATATATATATATATAGGAATAATGGTGAACGATTCAGATGTGGAGAGTATAGAGTGAAAAAATAACAAGTCGCCTTCTTAGTTGACTACGTCATTATATTCCTACTGCTGCAGTTTCGAACATGAGTTCTTGTCAAGGAATGATATTACAATGGCATAATTCAATATTTAAGCATTCTTATGTTTGGCGTTGCTCGACAACGGTTACAGTATATAACAAGTTATAACAAATCATTGCTAGTGTCGAGTATTTAACAATGCGGTATTAAAACACAATGTAAATGTGATAGATCCTTATATGCATATGTTGTGGCCAGACATTTGATAGTTGACCACGGTAACAATACATATATCAACATGTAATACAAAAGGACTTAATTACAGGTAGTTAAGTACTCAATCAATGATGGTTTATATATATATATCTGACGATATTTATATATATATATCTGACGATATATATATATATATATATCTGACGATATTTAATCGAACTCGTGCTGATGACGCAATTACGACAATTATCGCAATCTATGCTCTAGGCGGATTCAATATGCTTCAATATCAGCGGCCAGAAACACTTACTTGCGTTCCGCATGAAATCCGAGTCAATAAAGGTCATTATTATACCTCACTGTGTATTCGTTTATTTTAATTGGCTGAGACACCATCACGTGATATTCCGCAATTCTCGATGTCTTATCAAAAAACAGCTCGTCAATGTGATGTTCCACGATCTCGCGCCGATATCACACGATCACGCGCTGACGGCACACGACAGAGGCAATGTCACACGGCCTCGCGCAGTTATCGCCTGTGAACTGACTCTTTCGTAGCATTGTCGTATGTTTTGCTGTCATTCCGCTGTAATCACGATGGCGTGTACAGACAGAAAGCGTTTTACGTTAGGCTTTCGCTGCCTTGTTTTTTCTCGTTACGCTGTACGTATATTTGTATTGTTTATGGCTTTTTTCGATATAATAAAACAGATATTGCATGCTGTGAGGTGCGATATCACGATTTGTCAGCTCTCAAAGGTGATGTTCAACTCGTTGAACATCACCTTCTCGATCTGACAAATCGTGATATCACACCTCACAGCATGGGATATCTGTATAATATCTGTCGCTATGCTGGAACAGGGGCTTCTAAAAAATAGATCCATACCCCTGTTAAAGGGGGTTGAATTTAAGTCTTACGAAATTCTGGATTTTTCCTTCAGAACAAAATTTTAAAAAGTGCCAAAAATAACAACAAAAAAGCACACACCGATTTTCTATTTAAATTTTGTGGGGGTACTCTTCAACCCTGTGGAAGACGCCGATACGTTTCTACACTGTAATAATTGATGACAACGTCTCAAAATGAAAAATGATTTTGTCCCAACTTTTGGGACGTGTGTTCATTTTGAAACGGCTGCATGTTCCAATTAGAAACACGTGTTTCTATACGTTTTAATGTTAATGTATTTGTTAAGTATGTGTTCGTTTGAAACATGTGTTGTATGTACATGTCTTAATCAGAACCATGTTCCAAAATGAAACGGCTAAGCCCAAACATGACTTTGTACCAATTTTTGGGACATGTCACAAGTGTGAGACAAAACATGTCCCACACTTGCAAGTGTTTCAAAATAATCGCCCTCTTATTACATGTTTCATCAGATCACCAGATCACTTGTGAAACAAACTGAAATAAACGAAACATTTATTAAATTTAACTTGCATCAGTTTTCATTTTCTTATCATCGATGGAAGTCAAACTGAGATATAAATAAACAGTAATCATAGGCAGGAACATATATAACAGACTGCTGCTTGCTCCTCAAGTTATCAATGATTTATGATAGCTTCAGACAGATACATGTTCGATACATCATAATCCCCGATGTGAAACCTTTTACCATTGAGTGAAAATTGTTCATGACAATAATGTATTCAAGTTCTGGTTAACTATATCACTGATTCACACTAAACTTGTTTACTGTTTACATCCAGATATTAACCAAACTGATAATTTACTCGTAGTTGCATTATTGGTCCGTTGAGACGACACGGCCAAATCTAGCACACAGGAAGCAGTTCTCAACAAGATATAATAAACAAATATCGACCTTACTTGCTGATTTGTATAACTTGTGTATTGATGATTTATCTTGCTACTTGCAGTAACTATCTCTGTCGCGACAATCCATTGAAATTCCATCCCATTTTGGGGAATGGAATACGGGTCGCCGATGATTATTAAAATGGACTCGTATCGAGTGGTTGCAACACCTACTCAGGGAAGAAGAAGAAACATTGTTTTACACACCAACAATATTCAATATTCTCATACAGATGAACAATAATTTCTCCTATTGTCTCCTCCTGGGTTGGTGCCATACGTGTCACAGAATGACCGAATCTCGTGCAAAGGCTGTTATCACAAATAGAGCCATCGCATTGACTATGTCCAGAAAACCTCCTGATGAGCTACACGCATTCAAAACACTGTATGTAGCGTTGATCGCAGAGAGAACGCATTTGTTGTTTCTTCAAATGTGTGCTCTCATTGGTGCAACAATGTCACTTTTTGCTGGCAACCCTGCTTTGTATTTTGTTGGTATGCTCAAATGTTTAACGCGACTAATCTTAACCCTACCTGGACTGGGGGGGGGGGAGGGAGGCGAAATGGCTCCCCCAACCAAACTTTCTGCACTATCTCCGGAACGACAAAAAATGGAGAGCTGAAACTCCTTGACGTTATAGATTGTCGTATTGGGATAATTTTGATCCTATTTGCATACCCCCCCGAGCAGTGGATCATGGGTAAATTCAGAATTGCGGCCACGTGGGGTACCAGAAAAATGATGTTTATGTCATATTTCTTCAAAATTTCTGCTTTTCCGCGATGAAAAGTGGGCAAAAACTATTTTATTTCACATCATATTAATATTTACTAATTTATCATGCCATTTTTGCGGAGAAATTGCATAAATAAAAAATTCGGAAAATCCGACTGAAAAATCGACCAAATAATGTTTGTTTTTTTTAAATGACGTCACTGTGATGTCATCAAAGCGGCCATCTTGGATTTTTCACATTTTCTGTTAGAGCTTGACCCAAGGGTACGGTGGGGTAAGTTTCAGCTCCCTAGCTCAAGGCGTAAGAAAAATAATTAGTGGGGGGCCATATTGGAATTGGATTTTTTCGTTTTTCCTAGTAGCGTTTGAGCCTAGGATATAACGTGGGAAGTTTTAGACCTCTAGCTCAAGGACTAACAAAATACGTGGTGGAGAGGGGCGGGGGTGTAATGGTCTCTCCTCAAATACCATAGGAAGAGTGAAATTATGATACAAATAATTCAATTAAATTGGTCAGTCTGTTAATCCTCATTACCCACACATATCTTCACAATCGCCAAAGATCAGTGGTAATCATTTTTTGTTGTAGATTGACAAAGTCCATGTACGCTGTTGCAATGTATTTTGGAGTTACCGTCTGCGTGGAGACGACGGGGTGTCTAATTTCATGCATTAGACAGGACTATGCGCCTGTTACCCAGCGTTCCTTGATATTGTACGTGTTTCAGCTTTGTTGTTACAAATAGCTCTTCCGACCGTTATGGTGAAACGGCAACGCGAGTGAAACATGTCATAACTCTCAAATATCTGTATCGTTACGTATATGAGTCAAGTTTTTAGGGAGGGTGAAAAAATAGGGTGAAACATCTCGCATGTTGCCCATCTCAAAATGAAACATTAAACATTGCACCTCTTTTTACCCTGTAACTCATGATCATTCTCCCACTGTCTGCGCCTGCAATCTGAAGTTGAGGCATACGATTTGATGCCATTAGAATGGCCCCTGACACTTACGAGATATGGTCTATTATCGGTATTGATGAAGATGTGGACCTACTTTCTTGGTAAATACATGTTGTTGTTGTTATTGTTGTCTGATATGCTTCTACTCCGTAAGCAGTATTGGTCCCAATGAAATTTCAAATGTCCACAATGTTCTGTGAATAAAGATGCACACTTTGTTCTATTGTTCACTATGGTATTGGTGGTGGGGAAGTCAGACTTAGTACGTGTTCAGAGTCACAGTTTTATATTTGAGTCCATCAGGAACCGAGATACAGCGTTTAAGGTGACAGTGTTAAAAGAGCTAGAGGAGTGTGCTGGCCACAGTAGTGTATATAGGTCCAAAGTTCTTTCCCAGACAGGAACTGAGTCACTCACGTATAAACTCTCTAACTGGGTGGTCATCGCTTCACGGGAAACAGACAATAATGGACATTCCATCATAACATGTAAGATGGTGTGGCGACCAGTGCCACATTCGCAGTCTGCGCTGTCTACGAGGCCCATTTTGTGCAATGTCGAATTTACAGCTGCATGCCCGCTCCGAATTCGGCATAGTTTTGTTTCAGCAGATCTTGGTTGCTGACTGACGTAACTATTTTTGGGCACCGTGGGGCACTGATCATGTAGTGACCGCACAGTCTCACAGGTGTCCCATTGACGTTGCCATTTTTTCCGTATGTGTCTGCGCACAAGTCCCTTAACCGTCGACAGGGCTGATTTCGGAGAGTTGGTCATTTGTAGGGTAGCCCTCTCGGCAGCTTCCTTGGCTTGCTTGTCTGCCAGTTCATTTCCTCTTAGGTTTACATGCCCAGCTACCCAGTGTAACGTAACGGCTATATTTTCTGTGCTCAGTTGAGTGATGTTACGATGAATGAGATCTATCTCAGCTTGGTGCGACTTGTGCAAGTCATGTGACGTAATGCTATTTATGGCAGACACACAGTCTGTTAGAATATTGGCATACTGAAAGTTTATTGTCGACTTGTAGGCTATGAGAATTCACTTGCCAATTTTACGGCTGCGAGCTCTCCATGATAACTGGTGCTCCATCTAGACACAGACTCGTTAAAAAGAACAGGCCGTGACTTGATGCCCTCTGGATATACTGCAATGCCTGCTCCACATGGACCGGGATTTGACAGGGCCGACCCGTCAGTAAAAATGATTGGCTGGTTTTGAGGGAAAGTGTTTATCAGTTCTGTAGCTTTCCTGCAGGCCTCCACTGCTTGGGCTGCTGAGCGAGTGCCCGATGAACCACAGGAGAGTTCCACCTGACCAAGTTTAGGTGTTTTTGCTGCGAGTCTTTCCAGTGACGAAGGAACTTCAGGTGCAACGTTATCCAACCAGCGACTCTGAGGGATGTCAGCCAGGGCCATATTCACTAAATGGATAGGAGTAAGGATTCTATGATCCATAAAACTGTCATCCGCC
>JAVTVY010020037.1:0-75272 GCA_036873755.1 Hanleya hanleyi | reverse complement strand
AGCGGGTAAAGTCGGGATTAACTAATAAATTCAGTTTCCTTTTTTAAAGAAAGATGGATATTTATTGGATATTTATATACCGGCAATAATGATGAAAACATATACAGTTGGATATATACAAGCAATAATGATAAAAACAAAACAGAATAATATACAAGCAATAATGATAAAAACAATACAGAACAATATATTACATGCACAATATATTACGAATTTATATTTGATCGCCAAGGTGTAAAAGGTACGGAATGGGGCTCCGCATTCGGTCTCGGCCCACTCTCCCTCCAGGACAACTTCGCTGAGCGATTTCGGTACTGATGGAATGGTCTTCTGTCTTTGTCTGTATAGTTGCCCCTTCATAGTATAAAATGTCGGAAAATGGGCCGCCTCGGCCGGCGAGACTTCATGTAGCCTGGTCAATTCGTCGTCGTATATTCGTGGCATAGGGTTCAGTTCCTCTCGGGCTCTTTTCCGTATGATCATTTTCACGTCTTCAACCTCTCGATGGAAAACGGGGACTTGGTGATTATGAACACTCTTGCCAACATTGGACAAGATGTTATCAACAGTGCATAATGTCACCCGACATCCTGAGAAGCAGCACTTCCAGGCTATCCAGTTTTCCTTCCTTCTATTCACTCGGTACTTGAACCCATTCCACATTACAGTAGAGTTTGTCCACCTCTCTTCGATGTAATGAATTCCAATCGAGTTTGCTGAGCCGCCATGTTGTATTACTGAAGCACCGATTTTGGTATGAATGATTCAGTGATTGATTGAAATTGTAGTTTAAGGGCCGCTTCCCATTCGGATTTCGCGGCCCATCAACTCAATGTTTTATTTGGATTTCGCGGTACATTTCTTTGTTTTCTTTTAATATCTTTTCCAGCGCTAAGTATATAAATAAATAAATGAATAAATAAATAAATAAATAATAACAATGAGAGATTAGCAGGAGATATAAATAGAAGTAAATAAGAATCGCTATGTACAAGACGGCAGGTCTACGTCCTATATTGTGTGAAAGTCAAAGGATGATATTCTGTGTTGAGGCGTCATTTCGGTGTCATATATGGGGCAGCGTGTCGGTGTGGTTTAGGATTTGGTTTAGGATTTTGGTTTAGGGTCGAGTATTCTGGGCGTTCTTCTGGACCGACGATGATGATCATCATGTTCATCTCCATTTGGTGCTGTTTCATAATATTTGTCGTCATCGGTGTTCTGTTTCCTGGCTGGTCTTACTCGTCTGTGGTCTTCAGTGTGCTGTGCCTGTATTACAAAGAATAGAAGAGTTTGTAGTTTCTTGTTTTCTGGTGTTATTTTTTGCCGCCGACTGGCACTATCGTGATATAAGTCACACATGATCAATAGCAATAAATAATTAGGTACTAAATATTATAAATAAAAATATTATTAGAGTTAAAGCCGATTGTGAATGTTTGATATAACCTCCAGTCTTCTGCCCCTGCTAGAAAACCGGACGGTTAACATTCGTTAACGAAGGTTGGAAATAAGGGAACACAATTTGGTCGAAGCTCGTTATTAGGAGCTTTTAATTTGATCAGTGACTTTGTCTATGTTATTGCTATGGCATTTTAATTGGTTAGTGTCCAAATTTGATCAGTCATTTCTGATCACTGACCCTTATTTCCGCCCCTGTAAAATAGTTTTGACTCTAAGCGTGCTACATTTATTCAAATTTGGTCCTAGGTTTCTTTGTGTCTTGGTGTAACCATATAGTATTAAATGGTAGAGTGATAGTCAGTCGATTTGATGTAAGCCAGTAAGGCGGAGTATACTTTGTTTATAAGAGGTGGTTTCGGATTTAATATAGAAGCCAACGACAGAGGGACATTTAAGTTTTTGAGTTCGTTTTCCAGTGTTCGGCGATAGAGGTCATGTTTTGGGCATTTGAGTATAAAATGTTCTATCGTTTCTTCTTCGTTGTTGCATGAAGTGCACAGTGGTGATGTGTTTTTTATTAGCTTAGATAAGTGAGATTTTAGTCCTGTTTTGCCTAGTCTTAATCTTGTGATGATGCGGTCGTCACGTTTACTGTCTAGTTGGAATCCAAAACTCCTTCTTTTCCCCTTATCTAGAATACTATGTAGCCATCTACCTCGGTTTTCTTCGTTCCATTCCTTCTCCCATTTACTATCTATTCTGGTTTTAATGATAGAATTCAGTTCTTTGTTTCCTAGTCCTATATGCACGTCAGGTGCTGTCTTGGTGAGGCTGTCTTTGGCTGTCCTATCGGCCGCTTCATTTCCCCTAACGTCCACGTGGGCGGGAATCCAAGCTAAAATGGCGTCAATGTCATTGTCTCGTATTTGTGTACATAAAATTTCTATTTCGTGTATGAGGTCAGGTCTGCTGTCGGATTTGGAGTTCTTTATAGATACCAGTCCGCTTAAGGAATCGCTAAGAATAACGGTGGAAACCGGTCGGTTCTGAAGAACCCATTCGAGGGCCTTGATTATGGCGACTAATTCAGTGGTGTATACAGACATATTGTCTAGTTTGAAACCTTCGTGAATGTCAAGTTCTGGTATAACGAATGCAGAACCTGTATTGTGACTTGTGTTTTTGGAGCCGTCTATATATATTTTCAAGCGATTTTTCCAATGTGTGTCAATATATTCGAGGGCAGTGACCCTTATATGCTCTGGGTTGTCCTGTTTGATGATGTAGCTATGTATATTCGTGTCCACGTGTGGTGTGATTAGTTGCCATGGTGGTCTATTGACCTTGTCAGTGTCAGAGATACAAGAGATTGGGATGTCGTGTTCTTGGTATAATCGCTCTATCGTGTAACCGAATGGCGCGGAGTCTTTTTCCCATTTCCTTTTTAGGAATTCGTATTCGGTTTTTGGGCCAAAAATGTTGTGGCATGGGTGGTTTTCGCCCTTGGCTATTGTTTTCCCTGCATATTTCATTGACAGCTCTTCTCGTCTTAAATGTAAGGGTTTTTCATTAGTTTCTATTTGTAGACTACATAATGGAGTTCCTTTGAACGCCCCGGTGGCTATTTTTAATGCCGAATACTGGATGCTGTCTATTCTTTTCAGATGGGTCTTGCATGCTGATTGGTAAGCGATTGAACCATAGTCTATTTTGGATCTGATGAGTGTTTGATATAATTTGATTAAGCTATGTTTATTGGCCCCCCAGTTGGTACCCGATACGCACCTCATAAGGTTCAGGTCCTTGTTACACCGAATAATTAATTGGTCGATGTGGTCTTTCCAAGTGAGTTTTCGGTCGAAGATCATACCTAGGTATTTGACACTATTCTTAAACTCGATTTTCTGGCCTCCTAGTGATAGCGTGATGTCTGTGTTTTGTTTATTTGAGAATAGCACACCTGTAGTTTTGACAGCTGAAAATTTGAATCCCCATTTATCGGCCCAGTCGCTGACTGAATTTAGTACTTTTTGCATTATACTTGTTAATTTTTTTATCGAGCCAGCAGATTTCCACATGGCAGCATCATCAGCAAAAAGTGATTGTTCAATTTCAGGATGTTTTGTGTCAATTTCGTTGGCCAGGCCATTAATCAGGATGTTAAAAAGGGTGGGGCTTATGACGCTGCCCTGTGGGGTGCCGTTATCTAGCTGGTGGTCCATGGACATGGTGTTACCAATACGAACTTTGAAGCTTCGGTCATGAAGAAATTTTGTTATCCAGTGTTGTATCCTGCCCTTAATTCCTAGGTTGTTTAATTGGGCTTGAAATCTCCAAGAGATATGATAACAAGGACGATTTTCAACAGTACAGAGCAATCATGACCATACCCGCTTTGTTCGGCTGACTGGTAACTAACTACCCACAAATATTGTTCTGTTAATGGTTATTGTCTTGTAGTGGAAGATTTCCTGCGCGACTGTTCATGATCAAATTTCTTTACATGACCGCTATATATATATATATATATATATATATTCCTTTATTCAATACATTGATGTTCAAGAGAAGGTTTGAAAAATATCCAGGTACGAATCCTTTTAACGTTTTTCTGGAGAAATAAGCTTCTCATGTTCTTTACCATGAGTGTATTATAATAGACAGTTCAATAAAATAAGACAATCCATAAAAAAAATCAGTGTATAGTTTACTAGCCCCATGGTTTATGTTCTCATGTTGAAGAGAAAATAGACCAATACATAAAAATCTTGTATATATCGTTCGCTTTGACTTCGCAGGCGAGTACAAATGATGCAACAACTCGTTTAATAATGATTTTATAATATTTTATTTCGGAGACAAAATGTGAGGTGGTGACAATCGTTTTGATTTCATTTGATTTTATCATTTCGAGGAGAAACATCTCAAATAATACCCCATGTGTTGGGGTTCACGAAACCATTGCTCTAGTTTTATGAACCTTTTTGTGAGACGTTGTAAATTGTGTTTCCAAGAATCGGTTTTCAGTTCACGTCGCCATGCTGCACATCTGTATAACAGAAGATCATATGCATCTGTTTGCAGGGACGATGCTTTAACCATATCTTCCCATTCGATCAGAACATTGTCCTCATTAACAAGGTCCAATGCAAAATCAAAGTATGCGGAGATGCATTCGTTGATAGTCCGGTTACGTGTTTGTGAATGTAGACCTGTTTGATACAAAGTACAGAACTCGCAATTGGCATGTGTCAGTTGGTGCATCAATGGTATGAGAACTTTAGCATATGCTATATTAAACAGGTCATTTAACTGGGTCGCAATTTCCTTCCTGAATTCAGGGCGTAGCAGACATGCTAGGGTGTTGTTCCCTGTCTCTAGTAGAGATTCAACGAAAGCATGAAATGCCCTGGGGCCTCGTCTGGGCAGCTGTGTTAACATATGACGGGCACGTCCAGTCCTTGTCTTCTCTGCCAAAATATCTTCATACATTTCCAATGTTAATACATTCTTTTGATGGAGCAAGTCACATATTCGAATCACACGTTGCATCTCATCGGTGAGAATCACAAAGTTTGTGCGGATAATTTCTCTGTGAGCCTCTTCCATGATAGCGACAGTCAGATAGCTCCTGAATTCCCAACAATATTAAATTCGGATAAATTTGTGGAAACACGTAGTCTAATATATATAGTAATATCACGGGATTTACGTAGATAACTTCTGATGATTGGTCGATTAGTGCAAATGTTCATATCATGTGATCAGTTCATCAAATAGCCACCGATTAGGTGTGATATATGCGCAAATTGTTATCCGATTGCACAAATACGAAACACTTTCCATAAACTGGAATACAGAGTCCTAGAGTTTTAGTTAATTTCTTAAACATTGTAACCTTTAGTTTAACGCGATGAGTGTGTGTTAAACATTATTGTTTACCAATATCCATTAATAGGCTGTTGGGTAACACACCATTTCATATGATGCTATATGATATTTCCAAGAAAATGACTGTATTACGTGTGCACACAATTCTCCTGTTTCCATCATTATGAAATGCAGGGGCACTATGATTTTTATTCAGGCTATAGGATGGATAATGCCTGTCCATTTGTTTATTTATTTCTAATATCTCTCTTATGAGTTGATAATATTAGTTTATGCTCTTAAATGAAACGTCTTTAAATGGAGTATTTCCCTTGCTCTATACCGTTTGCACATATATTCATGCATCTCCAAGTGAACATTATATAGGTTCTAATAACTACATTCGATAACTCAATTCATGATGTTTCAGTGATGACTCGCTGATGTAGACACTCATAAACATAACTCGAAATGATCTATTATACATTCCAGGTGTTTCATACAAGAATTAAGACACATTTTTTAAACAAAATTAAGTACAGAATACTACATGGGACATTCTGCACAATTTCCTGAAATATTATTACAATATCTTAAAGAATCGGCTGTGTTTGACCCAACCTTAGGCAGAATGAAACAAAAATTACAGGATCTGCATGTAGTCCAATAAGAACTCCTTGTCTACTATTAGCATAATTCGTTCATATAACAAGAAACCGAAATATTCAGCACCAAATATACAATTTACGTACATTCGGATTCAGTTACAAACGAGTGTTGGGATATACCGTTCATATGAAAACTTTAAAATGGCGTCTGTTGTAGCTACATGTAATATGCGGAAGTTTTACTTAACAGCTCCAAACAGAGCTACAACAATGGACCGCGAACGTTCTGATCTTACGACCTGATAGATGTGAATGTGAATAGATTTTTAAGTATCTGTAATTCAGTTGTTATTCATGATTTTGAGTGTTCTTTCATTACATGCATTAAGTGGGTTCACATTTATCTATACACAAGTATACCAGTCAAAAATTGTGTTTTGTGATTTTCTTGGTATATTGGCTCATATCAAAGCTAGTGTCAGCGTTTTGCGTGAATTTGAGAAAAAAGTTGTTGCCATATGAATGGACCCATACAATTCAGACATGTTTAATCTGCGCAATAAGATATCAATCGGATAATTTGTAAACTGGTTGCAGAGAGTAATACAGTCATGCAGTATGGTTACACTCTGTAATTCAGCAAAATCACATTCGAGTGAATTTCTTATTACCCAATATGAATACAAGCAGTTTAACATTTCCGAGCACTATTCTCTACATTCTCTTGGTTCCTTGCTTTATTGGGCAGTCACAACTCTATGATTTTGTTTTCACTGAACTATGTTGGATGGGTACAACACCAGATGGTTGCGAGGTCAAGACTGGCGGGAGTAACACTGCTCGAGATTGAGCCTGTTGGAAAGTTGGATTCCAACCTACCAAGGGAAGCATTGGGAATATCATATTTAATATATTTCCAGCATGTCAAAGCAATCTAGTCTAGGTACATGTATGAATGGTGAAGCATAAAAACGAATCAGTGGTTGTGTATAGTGACTTTTACCAATGGGATAGAAGCAACAGCATTTTGTATTCAGGTGAAGTTTCAGTTACACATAGGATAATGATGTATAGTTTGCCACGATACATCTTGACGATATGTACAGTTATCCTGCAGATGGAATATTGGGAAGCAAAAATAAACGAGCTTTGCAGATAAGTCGAAAATATATATATATTTGCCTCACTTGAAGTTCCACCAAAACGTGTATATATGAAATAGTTTTTTACAATGGCATGACTTCATTTATTGAAATGAACAATAATGGTTGCAGTTATACATACTGACCTCGGTCTATTTTACAAATCACCCTTTCATGATACCGAATAACTGTTCCAACCAAGGAATGCAAAAGTCAATAATAAACATACAGGGTATTGTTCAATAGCAACAACTGTGATCACCTCGACCGATCGATACAATTAAGTTTCGTGAATACCACTGAAAAAAAGGTGAAATATGATCGCATTCCTCCATGAAATGCATTACACGAACAAACAGGGTATTTAGATTTAAATCGTTTTATTGTTGCTGGTATGTGTAAGTCTAATTTCTGGATCATATTTCCTCATGATTATACATATCTCATATACATATCTCTATTGGCTAACTTTCATTTACCTAGTTCCATAAATGTAATATTCGGTTAAAGTGAAATGGTGTGCTAATTTGTGAAGCGGTACACACACCTTGTTCTGAAAATGGAAGTATACAGGAATGACGAATCTATTTTACTGATAGATAGGTCTTTGTCTCGTCGCATATAGCTTCCGATAAAACAATACAAATGATAAAACAGTTACAGATGCCACTCTTGTTAGACTTATTATAAGGTGCAGATCACATAATAAATATTTTATCTGTCAAATAGTTACAAGATTTGTCCATTGTTCTAACATCAAACGCCTGGCTATGGCAGCAACATGTGCCATGAGGATTGCAAGTATGGTACTGATCAACATACCACATCAGGAATGCCTTTATCCACATTGAACCTCTTATAGTTGAAATTATAAATCTTCATAAATGGGGATACATGTTTAGCAGAAGAGTGTCTAATCTAAAATTGTCGTAGCACTTCTACATTTTATGTAGTTTTTTTATGTTAACATACAGTATTTAATAATCTCACGACAGCACTCTATCCCTTTGCTCAGTGCCTTATCATAAATGACCATAGTTTTTATATTGTAAAAGGGGATGCTAAAAAATCATTTGGATTTAGCTTCAAAAATGGATATAAGCTAAATTGAGCTGAAGACAGGTAACTCTGCATATACCTCATTGAATGCAGGTAATAACTTCATCCCATATTAAAGTTTTGCGGTAGAACGAAAATTTGCCTGCTACATGTTTATTTATTTTATTTATTTGACCAATATTTAACCAGGAATACTCCTTCCGGCCAAGCCTGCTCTTCCAGGAGGTCCTGACATATAACATAGATGGACAAGTAATACATATGTACATTGGACAAGACACAAGTAAGATAACAGTAAACTAAAACATGGAAAGTAAAGCATTATAAAATAACAAAACAACAAGAATCGGTGGAATAAATCACCAAAACTATACTGTAGTTAAAATTTGCCGCCGGAGATGAAATTTAAAACTTTGAATATTTTCAGCATTTTTAAGAACAAATGGCAGGTCATTCCAATATTTGGCACCTTGAAATATATAAGTTCTGTTATCATGGTTATAAAAAGTAGATAAGCCTCCCACGATATGTAATTCGTTACGTTGCCGTGTGGGATACCTATGCACATCAGCGTTTCTTTGAAATTTATCACAGATGTATTCCGGCAAAAGCCTGTTAAGAGCCTTGTACATAAAACATAATCTTTGAAATTTTATCCTATCACATACACTCATAAAATTTACCGTTTTAAGAATATCTTTAACATGCATATTGCGATCAAACTTAATATTTAAAATTGTTCTCGCCGCTCTCGTTTGCAGTTTCTGTAATCTATCAAGTTGTGATTTGGAAGAATTACCCATACTAGACAACAATAATCTAAGTGCGGCTGGATAATAGCATTATATATATGTCTAGCAGTCTCTTGAGAAACAAAACGTCCAACCTTCCTGAATACACCAATTCTGCTAGAAATAATATTACAAAGTTTTGTTAAGTGGTCATTGTAGGTTAAACTGTTATCATTTCAGTCCGCTATTTCAACCTGTGGCTCGCTTTCCAAACACGCTTAAATTAGAAACTACAGCACTGATATGGTAAAGGATGAATTTCATTTTTAACTACGTTGTCCACTGTATTCTGCTCTAAGAATACAGTATTTCAAGGAATATTATCATGGTCACCACTCAAAAATTAACACTAATGTTAAACTTCCAGTCTAGAAAATGGATTATCTCGTTGGGAAAATTCAGAATTAACGCCAAAGAATTTAGAG
This sequence comes from Hanleya hanleyi, assembly GCA_036873755.1. Taxonomy (NCBI): domain Eukaryota; kingdom Metazoa; phylum Mollusca; class Polyplacophora; order Lepidopleurida; family Hanleyidae; genus Hanleya; species Hanleya hanleyi. The sequence continues at coordinate 65,973 of JAVTVY010020037.1, read as the reverse complement.
CATAATATATGGCTTGACAAAATTAGAGGTGTAAAATAACTTGCTTATCTTTGAGCCAGTGGCCCAACCAATATTTGATCTAATTGTTTAGTCAGTCTAGAAGAACAAAGTCAGTTGATTTATTGTGTTTGTTGATTAGGAGAGGAGCCATGTGGTGCCTGCAATAAAACAAACTTTAGTATTCAGCGGGAAAACATTTCCTAAGCCTGGGAGTATATTACAATATATCCCCACCATGATAATTCACCTCCACCTCCTCCCCGGGGGTGGAAGAATAGAAGGCCTGGTATAGTACAATATCTGACACAGCTGTCGTCTGTGGATAATGGAATTCCAAAAACTGTCTTATGTTTAACATATTGAGAGTCACATGTCATCTGCATAGGACTTACATCTGCATCGGATAATGGTGAAATGGCGAGTTCGCGAAGTTCGCAAAATGGAAAACTACATTCTGGATACTACCATGACTATACTCCAGATATGACAAGGAATATTAAGGTACAGTAATCTATAATATATTGGTATGCACTAACACTCTGCATTTACTCTAGGAATATAATCTTGAAACATGTCATTGCTCTACTGACAGGACTAAAATCACCAATACAAATACAATCGAGTGAAACCGAAAGTCTTAGGCCAGACATTCAGTAGTAAGTCGTCAATACGATCTATAATATTATCACACACAATGTGCAAAGAATAGGAAAGATATTCTACATTTTGATAACATATTCTGACCATATTCTCATCAGGTCCAGCTACACACATGCGATGCCCAATGAGTATAGGCAACACACATATTAACAATACCTTTAATTAACCTTTAATTCTGAATTGAGAATGTGTCTCCATATAAAAAAGCATTGTAGACCGACCATTTTCAGGACTTAAAATACATTTGCTTCCATTTCTCTATCCTCTTACATGGACCTGGTCAATACTACGCCATCCGTCCAAGGACCCTGGGATGTCTGATTCATACAAAACGCACAGCGGTTATTCGATCGATTACGCTATCGGTCCTCACACCGAGGGACGTCCGATGAAATACAAAGCGCACAGCGGTTATTTGATTGATTTTACATTATCCGACCTCCTACCCCAGGACGTCATATAGATCCGAGGGACAATAGAAAACACAGCTGTCACTTCCCCCTCCCCCCACACCTCTCCCCATACACTAATATAATAAACCATTTACCTACCTTGATCGATCTTCTTTACATCCGGGTCCCCTCAAGATCTTCACACATCTTACACTATCGTCTCAAGATGTTTATCCTGTCTTGATCATCTCATCTTTACCCTCTCGCCTCCAACAACATCCTCATCCCATCTTGATATGAACACTCCCCCCTCTCAAGATGCCCAACATCCACGTCTTGAGATGCCCCATTCCATACCATTACATACACACAATGTCTTAAGACGTTCCATCCCACGTCTTAAGACGTTCGTGCAACGTCTTAAGACATACCGACTCAAGATTACGCCAGCACAACCCAATCAATAATGACGTAAGATCTTATCAATAATCAATATATTGATTTACGCTGTAATCAAAACATCGATAATTACTACACCATTAAGGGGATAATCTACTGTCGAATTCTCGTTATTATTTTTTGGTACATCAAATTATTGCATTCACGAAAATGACTGCCAAGTTAACGTCAATATGAAAGGTATCTAAGTATCAAAATCAAACTCAAAAAACCTCTCCTGGAAATCAAGGCCCTAGCTTTTGACAACAAGGACAAATAGATCGCTTTTATGATCAGCATCTGCTAATAAATGACGTCCTTCCATTCGTAAAACTGACAAAGTAACGTAAATTTTGTATAGAACCAGTAAATTCTAGCAGAAATGGGCTCTGACTTGAGAGAATGATGTCAAATGCAATATGTTTTCTGCGCATTGTCTGCTGATACACATAAGTATTGAATTTACGGAAGTGATTAATGCTATTCTAAAGGGATTCTGAGTGCGGAAGAGGACGGGAACATCAATACCAGCGAATCAAGACCCTGGCTTGCGAGAATGAGGATAGAGAGGCTATGTTCTGAAAGAGAATCATTCAAAATAGCTATTTGCCGAATGTCAGGCAACCGAAAGTGCACAATATAACTGCACGACTGCGAGGTATTGTTCGCGCACAGGGGTGTCCAACTCGTTAAATACTACATAGTCATTTCTGTCTCTTCGAAGTGGGCTACCATTTGAAATTGTCCGGTAATGAGTGAGTCCATCTGAATCCTTTCGTCGGCAAAATAATCATTCAAGATTCAAGATTTTATTGTACAAACACCAGTCAAAGGCAGAGTACAAAATTTTAAGAGGAATACAACTAGAGAAAAAATGGAACAGTGACATGAATATTAATATTTATATATATGTTATATCTGAGAGATATGTTATATTTGAGTGTTACTGTTGATATTAGAACCTTGATTTTTAGCATTAAAGTGCATCAGGGGACTGTTGCCAGCATGCTTCGAGTGGACCTACTTTTGATGAAAATTTCTGGTGATTTTTGATTAAAATCACTGGTGATTCTAACTTGGGCCGTGCCCATCTTAAAATTGGCAGGATTTCAACTGGGGGTCCAAGAGTTCAGTGCGTGTCTGAGTCCTAATGCATACCCTACTTCGTAGGTCCTCTGACGTTATTCACACTGGATATGAAGGTGCATTATGGGACTGTTGCCAGCATGTTTCGAGTGGACCTACTTTTGATGAAAATTTCTGGGGATTTTTGATTAAAATCACTGGTGATTCTAACTTGGGCCGTGCCCATCTTAATATTGGCAGGATTTCAACTGGGGGTCCAAGAGCACAGTGCGTGTCGGAGTCCTAACGCCTACCCTACTTCGTAGGTCCTTTGACGTTATTCACACTATTCTCATATATAATAAATAACGAAGCAATAATTCATTCCACCGAATATAGTTGCAAATGAATTCAAACGCGCTTGAAGATAGTATTGTCATGTGAGATCGGAGGTTGAAAAGAAAAGTGTGGCAGAGATCACACTCTCTTAGCGCATGCGCATTTCAAAAAGTCACAAGAACAACAACAACAACAAGAACAACAACGCGAGCCTCCCGTAGACCTGCGTGCCGCAGGTAAAAATGTCGATAGAGGAGACCTCAAAACATAACACCTATCAGAACAAGAGATCCGCATGAACATGATATCTATCAAATCATTAGACAGGTGTGACCAGGAACCTCATCAAAATATGATACCTATTACAATGTACTGGCTCCCGGATATAAGTCATGTAAGTGAAACGTTATGAGCTTGGGAGGACTAACACAACACCCATTATTACTGTGGATTTTTTAAACACCACAGGCGAAACAGCGAGGTAATGTAGCAAATTGTGCAGTGACATGAAACAAAAGCTATGAAAAGCTGTAATGGGCTCAAAACCAATTAAGCCGTTTCATATTAGACATTCGAGAGATAGCGTTCGTCAAATCGATGCGCATTCAGCAAACGACTGGACCCTTTGACTGTGTAGACTCGTTTTCCACATTGCTTGTTACCGTTTTATACATTCAAATATATTTTGTAATCATAAAACCTATAATGAGCTATAGTGAGTTTGAACTTAGCCAGTTCTCTAGGTTGCTCCGCCATCGAGCCGAAAGTGTTAGTACTCCGCCATCGAGCCGAAAGTGTTAGTACGTTAGCGTATGAGTACGAAGCGGTGTCAGGAGTACAAAAAAAAGGATTGAACGGAGAAAATTTCATCGATGACACCTCACAGTTTTTCGCCACATAGTTCCTCTCATATACCGCGAAATATGTGTTCTGCCATAGCTTCGGAACCATGGTTACCCAGATTACATTGACATCATGCCCATGTTGCACGGAGACTGACTAAATAAGATAAAGCCTAAATAGATAATTAACAGACCGGTTTGGTCTGTTCGCTTTTATAATATTCAACAACCCCGACTTTTTGAATTGTGTGATATTAACATATTGATAGATCAATGGCGGTATTTTCTTATGTACAAGTTTGGCTGAGACTCACCCATATATTCCATGTTTCGCGTCGATCAGTTCAGTGGTTTTGGATAAGTTTTTCGCAAAAGTTTAACCCTAGTAGGCCTTGGAGGGGCGGCATAATTTTCTGCGTTATTTCTGTGTTGGCCGAGTGATAAGGCGTCTCTCATTGTTCAAGTCGAAATCATTTATTCTCATTATGTTGATAGGTACAGAAGTTATTTCTGAACACTCAGGTGGCATAATGACCGACATATATTGTTCAGAGTGTAACAAAAAAAATGGAAAAGAAAAGGGTGACAACTAGGTCTGTTATCCTGCAAGAGCCAGAAACATATTGATAAGTTCATATGGCAATACATGGAATATATGGAACAATAAAGAATTATAAAATTATTCAATAAATTCGTATGTCTTTAATCACATTATTGCATACGATAATTCATGTTCTACGGGATGCAAGGTTGTCTATACTTTATCATATCAACCTGTTACATATGCTTCCAATACTGAAAAATATCTATACAATTTGTATCAGCATACAATTGCCCATGCAAAGGTTATTGGAATGAACCACGATAAATCCTAGCGTATCAGTACAAAATCAGATATTAAACATTTTACCAGAATATCACTCACCGGGTCGAATATGTGGGATAAGCACATACTCTAGGGAACATCTTCGTCAAGCCCATAACTCTGGATTACCACCTAAAACAACAGGGTATAATAATATAGCACCTGCTGGTATACTTGTGCATAATCATACCTACTCTGTAGCACTTCATCGCTACTATGCACTAAACTTGTTACCATAATTCGTTATCAACGTTAGTCTTATACTAGTTCATAACTCTACGATTAACAGACATTACGCAACAGTAAACAACGTGGCGTGACTTGGTCAGGTGACATGCCAAATTGCGTGTTTGGGGTCAATTGGGACATAAAAACATTAAATTTACGCATACGAAATAAATTCATGTAGATTCGAGTAGTCAGTTATTGCAATATAGATTACATGGTCATCTGACGCCGATGCGGACTACTGTTGATGACTAGATTACATGAAATCGGTCTTAGTTGTTCCCAAACTGGCGAACAACTTTCCAATCAAAGCGCCATTTCCAGGAAAAAGGTCGGCAACGAAGTACAGCAGTTAATAATACAATGCAATGGGATGCAGGGGGAATAACTCACATTTACAATGACAAACATAATAGTTGTTCCAAGGGGAATAACTCTAAGAGGTAAACTCCAACTGCCCACATTCTCCCCTGCTATCGTTCGATAGTCTCTATCGTACACATGTTTTAAGCAAAATCCACAGATAATCTACCATGGAGCAGTTGTCCTGGAACGACAAAAGATTGAGAGCTGACAATTCGTAGCTTTCTAGATTGGGGTCATTTTGAGCCTATTTGCATAACCCCGAACAGAGGACCATGAGTACATTCAAGATGGCGGCCACGTGAGTCACCAGCAAAGCGATGCTTTCGTCATTTTTGTTTCCAAATTTCTGCTGTTTCGCGAGGAAAAGAGAGAAAAATCTATTCTATTTCATAGTACACTAATATTTACTAATTTATCGTCATCAAAGAGGCGATCTTGTATTTTTTTTACAATTGCTGATACAACTTAACCTAAGAGTTTAGAGTGGTAAGTTTCAGCAGCCCCTTAGGTGCGAAATGCCGCCTACCCCCCCCCCCCCCCATGACAGGTCCCCAAAAGACCATGCCAGATAGACTTGTGTAAATATATCGAATGAAACTCGACATTTTCATTGCCCAAAAAAAACAATAATACCTGCGAAAAATTGAATAGTCATAACCAGTTCTAAGATCTTTACTTCTCATTCACCAAACGTTACATGGGCAACATGTACGAGTTGAATAATCCACATATAAGCGACACTATGAAACCATCACAATTGGACACATATATTTATCAAAATGAAAAGAGCTTACTCTGTCGTCGAATCTACATCAAGAGAGACGAGTACAATTTTGCAATATATTTAACTTCCCTTGCACAGCAAATGACCTGTAAATGGCGTATACATGGCTCTCTTGGTATCACCTAGTTTCGGAGATAAATGTGACGATTTCAATCTCTCAAACTTGTCAAGCAAGACTATACCACTAAACGCATCCATTCGTGGTCAAATTATTTGATATCTATCATATTCTGGAAATGCTATCATACCTACAAATCAGAACCCTCCCTTTGAGAATCTACCCTTGTATTGCGTCAATGTTCGGCCATGTTCGCTCTTGTTTGTGTTCAATGGCCATCCATTCGTTCTGGTCCCTCACTAAGCGACTTCCCAAAGCCACTGAACACGAACAATGCATTCAATGCAAGCTTAAAAAAGCAGAGCACCACATTCGGGGTAATCAACAATTCGGGGTGATTAACAATAAGGCACCAGTGACAGAACAAACAATCAAGCCAGAAACCGCGGACAAGCCCGAAACAGTTAGCATGAGTAAAATCGAATTCCTAGGCTTTATTAACATTGTTATTAACTCAGTCCACAATGCCAACCCCAAAACAAATAAAGCTGACATAATAGCCCGCATTGCTCAAGACTTCTTAAATTGGGAATTTAACCCCAAAGAAATAATAGCATGGGAATTCAATCCAAAATACAAAAGAAAAACATCAACTCCCAAGAAAAACAATAGCGCTCTCAACACCTCTATATGAGAACACCTGGGACGATAGGTTAGACCCACCGCGTAATACATAACAACCCAATTTTCAACAAACAACTCACCATACTCCAATGGAATGCCCGAAGCACCGCGAAAAACGGGGACAATCTTAAAGTCTTAGTAAATGAAATCAGCCCAGATATAATTTGTGTTCAGGAAACTTTTCTGAAGCCAGGAAAAAATAAATTTACAATAAACGGATATAAGCCGTATAGATCGGATAGACTTACAGGTGCACTAGGGGGGAACCTCATATTAATAAAAGAGGACCTGATTCACATAGAACTAGATAAAAGCCCTACCAGTGACGATCTCGAATGGCACGCTATTCAGGTCTTCTTCAATAACAAACCTATTAACATCATTAATTTATATGCCCCAGGAAGTCTAAAGAAAATCTCCCCAAAAGAATTGGACAACATCACAAAGAAATTTAGCTCCCCTATTATCATATGCGGTGATTACAATAGTCATAACCCCATTTGGGACGACAATTGCACCAAGGCAGACGAAAAAGGCCAAATAGTGGAAAAAAGGCTTGACCAAAACAACCTATGCTATTTAAATAATGGCCACGGGACGCGAATAGACATGAACACCGGTAAACTATCTGCAATAGATTTAACTATTGTCGCCGCTATATAGCTGAAATATTGCTGAATGCGACGTTAAACCCTAATTCTCTCTCTCTCTCTCTCCCTTTAACTATTGTCTCCCCTGATCTAGCTGTTAAATCCGAATGGGAAGTGATTCCCGACACGCTTGACAGCGACCATTTCGCCATTCTGACGAAAATTAGTATAAAACCGGACTCTGAAAGGACAGACGCCCCTCCAAAATTTCAGTACTCCAAAGCCGACTGGAAAAGCTTCCAGAAAGACTGCCAAAGCTTAAATCATGACGAGATATTCAATTCCGATCCAGAGATGTTTAATGAAAACGTTACAAATTCACTACTAAACATAGCACAAAAATATATTCCGACATCACAACAGCGCCACAACAAAAACCCCGTACCCTGGTGGAACCCAGAGTGTGCAAAGTATATTGCGGCCAAAAAGAAGGCACTTAGAAAATTCAAAAAAAGTAGGCTCCAAAGTGATCACACGAACTACAAGGAACTCAAAATCATAGCTGAAAAAAGTGTCAAAGAAGCTAAATCCAAATGCTGGGAAGACTTTTGCAACACTATAGATATCAAAACCAATTCAAAAAAAGTATGGAACAAAATAAAAAATATACAAGGAAAGTTAACAAAGACAGTCCCTGTACTAAACAAAACTAAAAAAAACGAACAAAGAAAAGGCAGAACACCTCGCCGAATCTTCCGCTTCAAACAGTAGCGATAGCAACCTGAAACCAGAATTCAGAAAAATTAAGGAAGAAACAAAGATAGAAAACGATTTGGACGACCATTTAGAAAACTATCTCAATGCAGACTTCAACATTAATGAATACCGCAAAGCTATACACTGTAAAAAAGAGAGCTCACCTGGTGAAGACAAACTAGGATACACGATCCTTAAACACCTACCAAATAAAACACAGAAGCTAATTTTGAAACTAATTAATGTCAGCTGGCAGACCAAACAACTTCCAAGCAAATGGAAAACATCCATCGTTATCCCAATCCCAAAACCAGGTAAAGATCCATCAGACAGCAACTCTTACCGCCCAATTTCTCTCACTTCAAATCTATGCAAAATAATGGAAACCATGGTAAAAAATAGACTGGAATTTCATATGGAAAACAACAACTTATTAAACAAAACCCAAAGCGGCTTTCGTAAGAACAGAAGTACATTAGACCATATAGCCAGATTACAACACTCGATAAAAAAGGGGAATGCCAAACATCAGTACACACTAGGTATCTTCCTAGACATAGAAAAAGCATTTTAATCTTGTATGGCAGGACGGCATAATTATTCAATTAAGCAAACTTGGAATTAAGGGAAGAATGCAACACTGGATAAAAAACTTCCTAAACAATAGAAATTTTAAAGTTCGCATAGGAAACACCATATCCACCGACCATGAATTAGACAACGGTACCCCTCAGGGAAGCGTCATAAGCCCCACCCTTTTTAACATCCTCATCAATGGCCTAGCCAATGAAATTGACACGAAACATCCGGAAGTAGAACAGTCTCTATTTGCTGACGATTCTGCCCTCTGGAAAACCGCACGTTCCATAAAAAAATTGACAAGTATAATGCAAAATACACTAGATACAATTAGCGGCTGGGCGGATAAATGGGGCTTCAAATTTTCTGCCCTAAAAACAACGGGCATTATATTTTCAAACAATAAACACATTGACGTTAAACTAACACTAGGAGGTCAGAAAATTGAATTCAGAAATAGTGTTAAATACCTAGGTATGATCTTTGACAGAAAACTCACATGGAAAGACCACATCGACCAACTAGTCCTCCGGTGCAATAAAGACCTGAAACTCATGAGGTGTGTGTCTGGAACAAACTGGGGAGCGAGTAAATATAATCTGATAAAATTATACCAAACCCTAATCAGGTCAAAAATAGATTATGGATCCATCGCCTACCAATCAGCATGTAAGACACAACTAAAAAGAATAGACAGCATCCAATATTCTGCTCTAAAAATAGCTACTGGAGCCTTCAAGGGAACCGCGTTATGTAGTCTTCAAATAGAAACCAATGAGAAACCCTTACATTTAAGACGAGAGGAACTGTCCCTGAAATATGCAGGAAAAACTAGGGCTAAGGGCGATAATCACCCATGCCACAAAATTTTTGAAGATAAAAGTGAATATGAATACCTAAAGAAAAACTGGGAAAAAGACTTCGCCCCCCTCGGCTACACCGTAAATAACCTATTCCAAGAGCACGAAATACCCATCGCACACATCTGCGACACAGACAAAATCACTAGACCACCCTGGGAATTAGAGTCGCCCCACGTGGACACAAGTATTCACGACTACCTCACAAAGAAGGACAACCCAGACTTTATAAGAGCCACCACCCTTGAATACATCAACCAAAACTGGAAAAATTACTTAAAAATCTATACAGACGGATCGAAAAACACAAGTAATAACACAGGATCAGCTTTTGTTATACCTGAGCTCAACATACAAAATGGTTTCAAACTTCCAGACAATATGTCTGTATACACTAGTGAACTGATTGCTATAATTAAGGCTCTCGAATGGATCATCGAGCACAAACCAATCCGCGCGGTGATACTCAGTGACTCCCTTAGTGGACTCGCATCCATCAAAAATTCTGTATCTGACAGTAGACCTGATCTCATACACAAAATAGAATGCATATGTACACAAATACACAACGAGGGTATAGACGCCATTTTAGCATGGGTACCCGCGCATGTCAACATCAGAGGTAACGAAGCAGCCGACAAAACTGCCAAAGACAGTCTTGCTAAAACTACACACGATGTGCCAATAGGATTAGGATATAAAGAACTCAACACTATCATTAGACGCAAAATAGATAGCAAGTGGCAAAAGGAATGGAACGAAGAAGAACGTGGACGGTGGTTACATAAGATCCTTGATGGAGAGAAAAGACAAGCCCAGGGATTCCAGTTAGACAATAAACGTGATGACCGCATAATCACCAGATTAAGACTAGGCAAAACCGGACTTAAATCACATCTGTCCATGCTACTGAAAAACACCTCACCACTCTGTACCGCATGCAACAATGTAGAAGAAACAATAGAACACGTGCTACTTGAATGCCCAATCCACAGCCAACAACGTGTAGCATTTAGAAACGAATTAAAAAAATTCAACACTCCCTTAACATTACCAGCGTTATTAAACCCTAAGCCATTAGAAATCAGGTATTCAAGTCCTTAATAAATTTTATCAAAACTGCTGGTTATTTCTCCAGTATATAATACTACCGCCGTACATGCGCTGTCAACATTTTTTTTTTTTTTTTTTTTTTTTTTCCACATAATCAACTACTAGTACACCAAGTACTATGACACGATTTGATAGAGGCCAAATCATTCTTCAGACTTCAACAAATGGTATGGTTGCAGCGGAGTTACCTTGATACTGAGGGCCGTGTGCACCATAGCCATACAAAACATTATGGCCATAATAAACTATCCATACATAATATCCGGCCAAAATGTCACAGACACATTTTGAAATAAAATAGGCATGGCAACAACGGAGTTACCTTGATACTGAGGGCCGTTTGTTCCACTGTCCTACAAAATAAACGATGGCCAAATCTAATTGAATTCATGACAACATTAGCACGGCCAAATCGCATATAGCGAGCAGTATTCGGCATAAAATATAGGAAATGGTGATGGCGGAGTTACCTTGATACTGAGGGCCGACTATCTCATTGTCCTACAAATTCTTTATGGCCATCAAACGAAAATGCATTCACAAATAATACAGAGCCGTTTATTTGTGTATTCACCTAGTACTGAATCTATCGAAATGTTTAGTTATTTATTCATTTGTTTATCTATTTACTCACTTAAGTATATATTGGTATTCATATTATGTGACTGACGATCGGGGCGTGCCTGTTGTTGGGAGGAAGATATATAAAATTATTGCATCGAAAAACATTAGAAAACAAGAATGACTACAAGCCTTCTATTTCATATGATACAGGCACACCGAAGACCACAGACGAGTTGGACAAGACCTGAAACAGAAGACGGAAGACGATCACAGGAATACCAACAGCGCCTTGAGTGACAACGCCGCATAGCAAGAACACCCAGAATCAGAATACTCGACCCTAGACCACACCGACACGCTACTCCATAGATGACCCCGAACTGACGCCTTAATACAGAATATGATCCTTTGACTTTCACGCAATATAGGACGAAGACCTGCCGCCCTGTGCCCCGATACACACTCCAAGCAATTGTTACAGGCACAGATTTCTGGAAGCACCCACCCTGTTCCCAAGGGCGTCGTTAGTGAAGCCGATCCGAAAAATCCGGAAGACGCCCTTGGTTCTCCCAGTTTTTTCTGGACGGCTTTGTGCGTACAAAGGGGTACCAAGACAAAGGAATCATACACGCAATTACAGAGAACTCATATTTACCAGTATAACTTAACCAGAAACCAAAAAGAGACTTACGAACTTGTACATATAGCGATTCTTATTTACTTCTATTTATATCTCCTACTAATCTCTCATTGTTATTTATTATTTATCTATTTATTTATCTATTTATTTATTTATCTATTTATATATTTAGCGCTGGAAAAGATATTCAATAAACAAAGTAATGTACCGCGAAATTCGAATAAAACATTGAGTTGATGGGCCGCGAAATCCGAATGGGAAGCGGCCCTTAAACTACAATTTCAATCAATCAATTCGGGGTAATCATTTTCACCGATTGTTTTTCTTGTCAAAGTGATGCTTTGCGAGAAATTCCATTACGATCGCATATATATCTTAGCATTATTAGCCAATAGTTAGGCGGGAACTTACTTATGCTGATGTCTTTAGTATGTGGTTTAGGTGTGGACGGTACGTTTAACCCTGTTTGACCTGAGCACTGTGGGATGTATCGCAGCTTCAATGGGAGGGAGAGGGTCTGATTCCGCCCGCCCCCCCCCAATATATTTGGGTCAAGCTCGAAGAAAACATATGGAAAAATCAAGATGGTCACACTAATGCAATTTCCCTAAAGCCATCTTTTGGCCGATGTTTTCAAAAAAAAATTTCATTCAATTTTCTCCACGAGAACTGAATGTTACATTGGTAAAAAATTATCTGGTGTCAAATCAAATAGGTTTTGCGCACTGTTATCCACAGAAAATCAAATAATTTGAAGAAAAGGCACGAACGGAATCGGCAATTCCCGGCATTTCCCAGACCATTTAGATTTCAAGTAATAAATATCACCTCAAGATCAAATATGATACGTGCTAACCCTACAACGTTCACCTAAACATCCTGAGGGTTAGATGCTAATAAAATAATTTCGATATATTTTGAGGGGGAAGGGGGATTTGGTCTAATGTCACACTCAAGGTTGTTTCACTCATATCGTGATAGTCAGTTTGGTTGGCAGAGGAAGCCGGAGTACCCGGAGAGAACCACCGGCCGTCGGCAAGTAAGTGACAAACTTTCACACATCCACCATCTGGGCTCGAACTCGTGCCAGTTCAAAGGTGTGAGGCTAGTGATCACCAGCGAAACGCCTCAGACCACTGCGCCACCGAGAGCCCCAAAGATAGATACTTGAGTAGCAAACAGACGTTCACATTTTATGAATATTCGACAAAGGCACGGAATAAACGTTGACCTCTCATATGTGAATTTCGGTAAGTTGTGTTGACGATGAAATACCCAAAACAACAATCGCGAATCAATGCCGGTATAAGTCGAATTATAACAAACAGAAGCTCGTCTCTGATGACCGTTCTATCCGTACCAACGGACTTCGGGAGACGTTTCTTCGAGAGAAAAGAGAGCTCCAACACCGGTTTGCTTCTACATAGAACAGTAGAGCTCTGTGTCACACAACCTCTCTGCCAATCATCAAACAATCCAGAGCAGATGCTTGTTGACGTTAGGATCTCACTGTCAATAGAACAATATCTCCCAAAATAAGTTGTGGCGTTTACCCGAGAGAATTTCCGTTTGCTGTTGCGTTTGTGAAGCCAAAACATGTATTTCTACAAATCTGCGCAGACATTCGAGTTTCATGCTGTGAAAAACGAATAAAAAACGAGGCAAGTAGCATCGCTTGATGTTTCTCTTTCTTGCAATTTTAGGAACATTTTGTTTATATACATATAATATGATACCTATAACCAAAACTATTCTCATATTTATACTACCGCCATATCTGCCGTGACTAATATTGAATTGTTATTTCGGTTAAAGTTGTCATAATTTATATATATGAAAAAATCTCTATTAAAACGTATGCGATAAAGCCAAAAACAGACAGAGGCCCAATATCAGACGTCCATTATATATTAGATTTGACTGTGCCATTCTACAGTATAAAACTAAAGCTTTTCGTGCAGAATTGGAGAAATTAATTGGATTCACAAACGAAACAGCAAGAGAAAATACCCCCTACCACCATCGACCCTCCTCCTAATAACAACACTATGACATCAAAACTATTTCACAGAATGAACATTAGTGTACGTGGTGTCTATTTCCACGAAAACCACTTCATAGCAAGAAACGATACGCCAATGTATATTCTGTCAGCTGTACATCCCTGTGCAAAGCGCCACACGAAAACAAAACTAAACTGAATGAAACAAAGAAGGTTCGATTACTTTTTTCTAGAAAACAATACGGTGTACATATGTACCACTTGTTCAGCCTCGCCTTCAACTTCTGAGAGCACGGCCACCAGAAGGCAAATGACGGCGATTTTAACTAGAGTCACGATGATCGCTTTTCCAAAGATGACCGTCTCTGATAGATTTCTCAAAAGTGAAAACGATTTCCTTTAGTACTTCAAGTATTTATAATGAAAATCGGGCTCTGCTCTTCTGACGCTGTACAATCTTGACACAAATAATTAACATATGAATATACAAGAGCGTAGACAAGCTGTCAAGTTTAGAAAGGCTTCATAGGGGGTGAGTATGATAGCAGGTTTCCCCCTTGCCATCGCATGAATTGTTTTGAAAAATCATCGTGAAAATGGCGCTCTCTGAGAGCATTTGGATGGTGGAAGATTGTAAAATTTGTACCGTTAACTTGTGTCAAAAGATCTTATAACAGTGGCGATCACCAGAACAGTGGTAATACAAGCTGAAATGATCATTCAAGTAGAGAATTCATATAGCGAGTTAGTTTAGGTTGAGGTTAGACTGTACATCTCTATTCCCCACCCCGAACATGAAAAGTACGAAAACTACCCGCAGTTCGGAACATTGAAATTATATCATGTTCCACACCGAGGGTTGCCTGATTATTACATATTTGGAAAGCATGTCTAGAAGGTTATAGCCATCTTCGTTTTAACGTTATTTACCTGCACGACTAGGAACGGAGAAACCACTAGCGTAAAAATACGAAACTAAGGAGTACTGCAAAGTGCGCACGAGATCGTACATTATCGCCTCGGGACCGTGTGCCATCGCCTCGGGACCTCGCGCTATTGCCTTGAAAACGTGTGATATAGACTCTAGACTGTTGACTATTGCAGAACATGTAATAATTCGTATATTTGACAAATCATATCGGGAAATGCAAAATATCATGTGACTGAGTTGCGACCAATCAGGATGAACAATTATGGTTTGAGGTATGATAATATTTGTTAGCAGTTCACATCTCCACCACTATGTCACAACAAAGAGCGAATGATACCTAGTCAGGGTACCGGCAAGTATCATCACATCAACACATCACAAGTCGATGGATCACAGATGATATCTTCGTTGCTTTACTGTATTTTGCGAAAAGAGAAATTTGGGAAAGGCGATTTGGGATTGATGGTCCGACCTCTAGGGACGAATATCGTCTTTTTGGCTGTTATTTTTAATACGTTATTCACGATGGGGAAATGGCGCGTAGCATTGTTTCGCATTTTTAGTTCGTTTTATAGAGACCCCAATGGCGGTCTGAAAAAAAGTTGAGAAAAGTATATTAATTTGTGATAAATATGTGGTTTTTGTATTATAGCAAAACGGTTTGGCGATGTTGTGTCCCATCCTTGATAAATTGGAGGCCAAAGGTGGGATTTGCCAGCCGAAAATCTCTCTGCGAGAGCCACCTGTGGCATCACAGGTGTAAGGCAGAGCGGGCAATATTGCCCTCCGCATGAAAAGTTAATATGACATCAGCTCCAATTTCGCTGAAAATTAAATCGACAAGGACTGATAACATAGGTTCAAATTTTACGGATCATCTGATGAACTATCATCATAAAGCTATCACATTGTCGAAGAAATACCAGGAATAGTCCATACAAATGTAACGATATTGTCGTATCAATTTGGATCATGCGGGGAACTCCCACACGTGAAAATTCGATGCTGACCAGAATACTCAACCCAATTTTACGGTGAGTACTTTGTCTAAATATCCGGTACCTGACCAGATTATAGGGACGACGGGTGGAAAAGAATGTGAAACTAATTAGCTCTACAATTTAATTCTGATAGGGTTACAAATGTGAAAGGTTCTCGGTACTCGATTATGACAGCGAACAAACTGAATTTTGCAAACAATCTCGGGCTCCATCTACAGGTAAAATTTACCTGTTTGGCTGTTTGTACTATGTATAATTGAAGTGCACTAAATGAGGGATTTTTAAATAGTCCCAGACTGAACGAATGTCATGTCTTTGAGAAGAGTGGTATTGAAGCCAGTATTGAATTACTCCGCGTGTGTTTTTACCGCGTTCTCGAGGCGGGCCCGCGTGGGATCCCAGAGAATGATAATGATCTATTTCAGTCTTACGTCTTTCATATTTTGCTGTTGGTTTTGAAGTCGGAATAACCCGCAAATACATACGCCTATATTAGAGCAACATATATTTTCTTGGTTTGCATCTTTCCGATATTCTCATCTTTCTACCATTTGCGCACATTACATGTATCTCTGCCATTAGATGTGCCAGTAAAGGACCTCGTATGTTTAGATGGGTAAATGGCCCCAGAACAGGTGCGTTTGAAGTGCCTAAAATAAAATATTGCATAATCAGAAATTGTTCGATTGGCATGAAGAACAATATTATATTGTATACTCAGAAAAATTTCAAGGCACTGAGTGTCATGATTCTCGAGTATCAGGGCCGTGAAGTAGTGCATTCATGCATAATAGTTGATTCTGAGGTGAAAACAATTCTTATTGTTCTCTGTAAACATGTGAAGATAAACGATAACCAGAACCAGATTTGGTCTACGACTACATATTGGAACAGCGAGTATGCTGTATCAAACTGGTTCTGGTTATCGTTTATCTTCATATGTTCATAGAAGGAAATATGGGGTGTTTTCGCTTCCAATTTGGCGATTTTGCACGAATGCACTACTTCACGGCCCTGTTATTCGAGAATGATGAGACTCAGTGCCTTGAAACTTTTCTAAGTATACAATATGATATTGTACTTCATGCCAACTGAACAATTTCTTGTATATGCTATATTTTATTTTAGGCACTTTTACCGCACCGCTCCTGGGGCCATTTACCCATCTAAACATACGAGGTCCTTTTCTCGAAACACATATATAGATTAAACATTTCTTCAATAAATGCATGCAATTTGCTAGATAAAACGCTCATGGAGAGCATGCGTATCTGTATAGTGACAACTGTTTGGCTGCTGAGGTCTTACACCTGTGACGTCATCAGTCGGTCAAACTTTTAAATGGTTGAACACCTTGACAGCCGTCTTGGAGTTTGGACAAATCCAGACATATTTTGTCTTCGGAAGAGCTTGGGCGATTTTGACGATATTTGACATAAACCCCGGTAGTGACACAAGGCTTTTCAAGCTTGACTGCATAAAAGGCTCTTCGTAAATTAATATAACCACCATTGATCGCAAAATTGCGACAGTTCCAAATTAAATGATTTGTGATCTATGGGAGTCGACACGCATGCGGAATACAGTAATATACAGTCGTCAATTTCCTTCCGGTCTCCAAAAGGCCAACGACGACGATTCAATTCGAATGGTCTCTAAATAGCTGATATGTTAAAATCGTTGATGCTTTGTCTTTACAGGCCCTATTGGATAAACTTTCTGGATGTTTGAACACTTTAGTCGCAATGTTAGATTGGTAACTGTCTGAAATTATTAGAGTTGAGCGGGAAAATACGACTTTTGAATATGGTAATTGACAGCGCGATTACGAATACATGTATCTAGATTTTGGAGTAAATATGCCTCGTGTTTCAGGAAGCAAACACAAGCGTGCTATTTCTCCCCTATTTCAATCTATGACATAGGAAAACATTTCCTATAAATGTGTCAAACCAACGTTCAGTGGTATTCGGATAGTTGTATACTTCGGAATTGCCAAATGCTTGCAGTTTTGATCTTTTGTCTATTGATTTTTTTCCAGTAGACCCAAGCATATGGATTCTTTCCCCAGATATATCCATACAGCCTTAACACCGAGTCAGAGATCAGTAGATGATCCATGGGGTCCCTTTCATCGTCACATTAATTCCCATATAATGTAATGGATAAGACACAATTACTTGTAACAATTCGATCTGTTTATCTCTTAGCTTGATATTTCCTTTGACAAGTTTCCAAGGTGATCCCAAAACAGGTGGTCGTGAATGTCGCTGTTATGTATCGGTGTTAGTCTAGTCTCACCCAGTGAACCATTTAAGGATACGTAACCCAGAGGCAGTTTTGTACACCCCTTGGAAATTGTTTTCTGAAGCAATAAATATTCAACATAACAGTAACAATGTGTATATTTTTTGAAAGCCAATGTCCCGAAGAATTCACTTGTGTAATTTGCATATCTGTTGCTACTAACATGTAGAAAATATTCAAACTTTAAAAGAATGAAATGAAAAAAAAATAGTCTCCATTTTTCGATTGAAATTTCGAGAAAACTGTTTAATTTATTTCAAATTTGATGGTATACCTTGATCAAAGTACTAGTAAACATCATCTCAGTTTTTATAAGATCGGCTTAGTTTTTGAATTATTTAACTTTTAATGTAGAAAGTTATAAGATAATCAAATTTTATCAATTCATTTTAGTTAAAATGCTATAAAAATAGAACTAGGTAGGAATTTAAAAAAGTGATAAGGCATTTACTAGTTCTAGTTGTCTTGGTGTACCATCAAGGTTAGTGGCGTCGGAACGTAAATGAATTCGAAAGAGGGGGGGGGGAGGCACTATCACAGCCCAACAGGCGAGGGTCCAGGGCCCGCCTAGGCCCCAGAAGCTCCGGGTCCTAGATCGCTGGAGATGAGTTCTGAGCGTTTTGTTCCGGATATAAAACTGGTCATACTGCATGCAGATTTATGGTTCTATTTTCACGATTTTTTCGCAATTATAAGCTAGCATCGATATTGAAAACATCGCATCTCATGCCTGCACCATTTGACTTTCTTGTTATATTTGAAACATACAAAACGATGACTATTAATTCTTGGAAGGGAAACCAATATGCCTACCGATACGATTCATTCACACAAAGATAAAACAAGGGAATCCACACAGCTCAACAGGCAAGGGTCCAAGGGCCGTCTAGGCCCCGGAAGCTCCGAAGTTCTTGATCTCCGGAGATGCGTTCTAAGCGTTTTCCCGGAAATAAATTCGAACATAATGTGTGTAAATTTATGGTTCTATTTTCGCGTTTGTTTCGCATTTATAAGCACGCATCGATATTGAAAAAGTCATACTTCATGCCTGAATCCATTTGACTTTCTAGTTATATTGTGACATAAAAACCGATGACCTTTACATCATGGAACATTACAACCTATATGATACCGATTCATTTACACAAAGCTAAAATAAGCGATCCTCACAGCCTGACAGGCGAGGGACCAGGTGCCGCCTAGACCCCGGAAGCTCCAGGGTCTCAGGTTACCGGAGATGCGCTTTACGCGTTTCACATTTTCGCATTCGTTTCGCATAAACATGCATCGATATTGAAGAATATGCAGGACTCCATTTGACTTCCTTCCTAACGAACAAAACAGGCATATAACACACCACTACACGTCCTGGCACTCTATCTGTATTTTTTTTATGTGGGGACGTGGTTAGTTAGGAGTGCCGAAAAGTGGGAGGGGCCAAAAATATTCGCCCCCTCCCCACTAAAACAAAAGTGGGCCCGCCCCCCGCTTCCGATGCCACTGTGCAAGTTGGATTAATCATATATAAGCAAGAATATGAAAGAGACTATTACATAGAGGACAATATTTTAACATGTGTGCGATCCACATATCCGGTCAACAATCAGAACTCATGCAGAGATTTGCACTTAGGTTCCAAGTATTGCTCTGCAGTTACTTCTCTTACTTAATTACAGTTAGCAATAATGTGTTGGCACCCGTATAGACAATGGTGTAGATAAGTATAATGGTTAGCGAAAGAAAAATCTTAAATGTGAAAATATGGTGGAAATATGTTCGACATATACCCTACCTGGCCTGGGGCGGGGGGTCCCCCCCCCCCCCCCGTTGGTTTTG
Organism: Hanleya hanleyi; assembly: GCA_036873755.1. Taxonomy (NCBI): domain Eukaryota; kingdom Metazoa; phylum Mollusca; class Polyplacophora; order Lepidopleurida; family Hanleyidae; genus Hanleya; species Hanleya hanleyi. Next base: position 46,073 of record JAVTVY010020037.1, on the reverse strand, counting down.
CTCCTATCTCCGGAAGGACAAAAATTGAGCTATCTCCGTGACTTTGTAGACTATATATTAGGGTAGTATTACGCCTATTTGCATGACCCCACCAGCAGAGGATCATGGGTAAATTGCGGCCATGTGAGGTACAGTACAAGGCAGAAATATCTTGATGCTAAACGCGAGTTAAAAAAATCATTTTCGCGACTATAATTTATTAATCTCAATCGGAAAACGCGCCTCAATCGCGCAAAAACAAAAGCATAATCGCGACTGAGACGCGTCGACCGCTCGCCGTCACTGCTACCATCGGCCGCTTTAACACGCTGACGCGTTTACAGAAAACAGTCGGGTCGAAAGCGCGTCTTCCGAAATTTACAGTCGCGACTCCTTCAATAAACTAGCGCGAGTCAGTCTCGATTAATTCGCGTTCTACTCGCGTTTAGCATCAAGATATTTCTGCCTTGTACTGTACCTGAAAAGTGATGTTTTTCTCAGATTTCTTCAATTTTGTTTCTTTTCTGCATGGAAAAGTGGGCAAACATATTTTATTTTATATCAGATTATTATTTACTAATTTATCATGCAGTTTTTTCGAGGAAAAACCAAAAATAAAATTTCGGAAATTCTGACCGAAAAATCGTCAAAAATGCTCCGTTTGAAATGGCGACCATCTTGGATTTTTTTAAAACATATTCTTGTAGAGCTTGACCCAAAGATATAGTGTGGTAAGTTTCAGCCCTCTAACCTTTGCGATAGCGAAAATATATAGGGGAGCACTCTCCCAGACTGCGGTACACCCAAATTACCATTATTGATTAAGAAAAAAATATTATCCCTCACTCCCAAGAAAATGTCAGAAGAAATAAAATGATTAGAAAATGTTAGGCTAAATTATTTTCTTCACGAAGGGTTTTAGTTTTTACTATCCCTCACCCCCTGCGCCAGATTGCCTCGGATAGCCCTGCGTTACAACTGGATGTTCGCGCCCGTGAAAATACAGAGAAATGGTCATAAATAAATAACAATTAGTGAGACTTTTTCAGGAGAATAACATTAAGTAAACATGCGTTGTTTCGAATCCCACAAGGAGTCACCCAAGCACTATTAAGAAAGTACCAAGAAATGATTTCCTGAAAATAATTCGACAATATGAGAATTAATTCGCTTTTCAAGTAAAATTATGTTATACATAAAGAATGTATCTCTCTCAATGCTATCTCAAACTTGGCATGCAGAGCAAACAAATCAATATATGCTATTAGAAATGCCACAAATCAATACTCACTTATGGATCAAAGGTATGGATATGTTACCTTAAGGATAGTTGTCCCCTTAGAGGGTCAACATTGGTCATTTTTTTTTTTATTTCTTCATTCAAATATTCACTATTTCCTCTAACATTTGGTGAAAAAATGAAATCAAAATTATAAATATAAGTGCTTAAATATTAGGATTAAAAATTTAGTTTCTGAAGCACTGGAACAATTAAACAGATTGCCTTAGCTTGGGCTTGGCTACTATTATGTTAAATTTCCCTTTCCAAAACTCATTTCCGCAGTATTATGGTAAGCTAATTATCTATTAGTCCTACTTATTTACATTAATCTACCCCCTTCTGATCAAAACCATACAAACATCCGTATTTTTGTTTCTAATTATAACAGTGACACTTCACTCAGACAGCAGCAGTTAAGTGATCTACACAATTCACAATTCTCAGCTGAACAAGTTTTAGCAAGTTTTTAAAGTTTAAATTGGACTTTAAACCACCTTGATGAAAAAAACTTAGTGTAATAGTTATCCAGAATAAACAGGAATTCGAATAGGTTCCATTAGACAGATTAAAAATGTATTTGACAATAGAATTCAAGCAAACAATTTGGATGAATTCATCAGATGTATAGCTGAACACATTTTGCCCGATTCCTAGTCTTTCATTTTTGTACAAAATCCGAGATTTAGAGGTTTATTTCTCGAAAAGTTTCCATGCTACACTTTTGAAATTCGGCATGCTTGTTACTTATAAGGTGATCTAGTAAACTTTATCTCACTTTTTGTAAGTTCGGATTAGTTTTTTAATTATTCAACTTTTAAGATAAACGACCGTAAAATAGTACGGTTTTTTCAATTTATTTTAGTAAAATAGCGGTAAAAACAAAACCAGGCAAAAATTTAAAAAAATGAGATAATCTTTACTAGTTCGAATTGTCTCCCATCAAGGTATACCATCAAAGTTGAAACAAAACCAACAGTTTTCATGAAATTTCAATTGAATAAGGGACGCTATTGTTTTCATTTTAATTTTTTTAAATTGGAATATTTTCTACACAGTAGTAGCGTCGGTTATACAAATCATATAGTTGGAATCCCTACGATGTAAGCTTTCATAAAATATATAGTTTATTGTGGTTATCTTGTATATTTATTGATACAGACGACAAATTGTCACGGGGTTGCTAAAACTGCCTCTAAGGGGACAGCTATCCTTAATGAATCAAAAGATGTGAAGATTATTAATGTCACCATTGACACAAAGCGTATCCATTTAAAGTTTTGTATATTAAGAACATTTTGAGTGTTCATTCTAAAGCTGCAGCTCTATTCGATGAACTGGGAAAATCGCCAATCAATCTCAATGTAAAGACATGCTATGGAGCGGCCGGAATATTATAGAGTGAATAACAATGTCAACTGGGTTATAGCTATATCAAGCATATCTTTTGCAATGTAAACTGATCACATGCCCATATTTGGGAAAACCTTGGTTGTGAAACAATATCATTCGCAGCTATTTCAGAAATTCACAATCGACTGGAAGGACAAACTCAACCAGTCAAGTACACTGGAAAATTATCATTATGTTAAAAAAGCCCAGTGAAGGAAAATAATGTGTTGGATATGACAAATAGACAACATCGTTCAGTCCTATTAAAACGAGGGAGTTGGTGCCCACAAGATAAATATTTAACGTGGAAGATATAACAAGAATCCCAGATCTCGTAGATTATGTGAGTTTTGCGTTACGTTGGAAGTTGAAAAACATTGTCAAAACATTAAGGACACTGATCCCTCCTGCATACACTTTTATACACCCTCTAGAATTTGTCTTTATGCATCTAAAAGTATGCCTCATAGCTATGGTAATGTATACATTTTGTGAAAGCGCATTTCATAAGGATTTCAAAATATATAAGTTTGGTCACTGTAATCCTGTAGGTTGTAAAGATATTTGGATTTAAACAAAAATAATTTAAAATTTAATTTTAATTTTTTAAATGTCTATTTTCAAAAAAAATATTCAACTTATCGTAACTTACATCTTCATTTCCTGTAGAAGACAACTCCAACAGGAAATCCGTGTCTCAGTTTTATCAGTTTTGATCTAGTTCTCATTCTATTGACATTTAATGGAATATATTTTCACAAAATTGAGCAATTCACAGTTTTGAACTAATAAGTTGAAGTAATAATCAGTATAATACGAACTAAACCAAAATTGACAAAACTGTCAAAAGTTGTCTTCTACAGAAAATCATGATGTAAGTTACGATAAGTTGAATATTTTTTTGAAAATGGCCATTTCAAAAAGAATGCTCATTTTTTTTTAAATTCGAATAACTTCAAAACCGACAGATTTACAGTGAACACATTTATATATTTGGAATCTTTAAGGAATGCGCTTTCAACAAATATTTACATTACTAGAGCTATAAGGCATACTTTTAGCTGTACAAAGACAAATTCTAGAGGGTGTATACAAGTATCTCCAGGAGAGCTCAGTATCCTTAACTCATCAAGGAGAGCTTCTCAAAGAAATTGAACTAATTAAAATCCAGAACACCCGGCTGGCAGAGTTTGCATATGATTGTTTCTGTCAAGGGGAGTGCTGACAGTGATACTGACCATATATATCTGTGATATAACCATGATTACAGGCAGTGGACAGTGATACTGACCATATATATCTGTGATAGAACCATGATTACAGGCAATGGGTGAGTGAGTGAGTAGGATTTAACGTCGTTTTCAACATTGTTTCAGTCATATCACGACGGTGCCTACATGTGCCAGAACACGAGAGTGTCCACAGGCAATGGACAGTGATACTGACCATATATATCTGTGATAAAACCATGATTACAGGCAGTGCACAGTAACACTGACCATATATATCAGTGATAAAACCATGATTACAGACAGTGCACAGTGATACTGACCATATATATCTGTGATAAAACCATGATTACAGGCAGTGGGCAGTGATACTGACCATATATATCTGTGATAAAACCATGATTACAGGCAGTGGACAGTGATACTGACCAAATATATCTGTGATAAAACCATGATTACAGGCAGTGAACAGTGATACTGACCATATATATCTGTGATAAAACCAGGATTACAGGCAGTGGACAGTGATACTGACCATATATTTCTGTGATAAAACCAGGATTACAGGCAGTGGACAGTGATACTGACCATATATATCTGTGATAAAACCATGATTACAGGCAGTGGACAATGATACTGACCATATATATCTGTGATAAAACCATGATTACAGGCAGTAGACAATGATACTGACCATATATATCTGTGATAGAACCATGATTACAGGCAATGGACAGTGATACTGACCATATATATCTGTGATAAAACCACGATTACAGGCAGTAGACAGTGATACTGACCATATATATCTGTGATAAAACCATGATTACAGGCAGTGGACAGTGATACTGACCATATATATCTGTGATAAAACCAGGATTACAGGCAGTGGACAGTGATACTGACCATATATATCTGTGATAAAACCATGATTACAGGCAGTGGACAGTGATACTGACCATATATATCTGTGATAAAACCATGATTACAGGCAGTGGACAGTGATACTGACCATATATATCTGTGATTAAAACCATGATTACAGGCAGTGGACAGTGATACTGACCATATATATCTGTGATAAAACCATGATTACAGGCAGTGGACAGTGATACTGCCATATATATCTGTGATAAAACCATGATTACAGGCAGTGGACAGTGATACTGACCATATATATCTGTGATAAAACCATGATTACAGGCCAGTGATACTGACCATATATATCTGTGATAAAACCATGAATACAAGCAGTGGACAGTGATACTGACCATATATATCTTTGGTAAAACCATGATTACAAGCAGTGGACAGTGATACTGACCATATATATCTGTGATAAAACCATGATTACAGGCAGTGGACAGTGATACTGACCATATATATATGTGATAAAACCGTGATTACAGGCAGTGGACAGTGATACTGATCATATATATCTGTGATAAAACCATGATTACAGGCAGTGGACAGTGATACTTACCATATATATCTGTGACAAAAACTATGATTACAGGCTGTGGACGGTGATACTGACCATATATATCTGTGATAAAACCATGATTACAGGCAGTGCACAGTGATACTGACCATATATATCTATGATAAAACCGTGATTACAGGCAGTCGACAGTGATACTGACCATATATATCTGTGACAAAACCATGATTACAGGCAGTGCACAGTGATACTGACCATATATATCTGTGATAAAACCATGATTACAGGCAGTGGACAGTGATACTGAGCATATATATCTGTGATAAAACCATGATTACAGGCAGTGGACAGTGATACTGACCATATATATCTGTGATAAAACCATGATTACAGGCAGTGGACAGTTATACTGACCATATATATCTGTGATAAAACCATGATTACAGGCAGTGGACAGTGATACTGATCATATATATCTGTGATAAAACCATGATCACAGGCAGTGCACAGTGCTACTGGACCATATATATATCTGTGATAAAATCATGATTACAGGTAGTGCACAGTGATACTGACCATATATATATGTGATAGAACCATGAGTACAGGCAGTGGACAGTGCAATAATGTCCAAGTTTTCATCTGTGTCTCTGTTCCAAGTTTATTTAATTCTTTTTTCTTGTTTTATGTATTTATTTTTGTACGTAAATTGTGTGGTAGATTTATCGTGTGTTAATATGTGAGGATGGATGTACACGTGTCATTATGTACTAGTCTTTTGACGTATTTTTGTATGTATGTCTGTTTATATGTATGTATGTATTTTATGTGAGTATGAAGGCACCGGCACAGGGATGTATTAAACAAAACTTATTTCCTAAAAATCGTTCCTAGAGACAAGTTTCTGATGGTTTTAAAAGGCTGCTATAGTTTAGCTTATGCCATGTAGACAGGGTCAATTTTCGAGAAAAGTGAAACATGGAAGCAGTTTTTGTTAATGGCCGGCATTGGTGCTTACTAGACGTATTTTGGTATGCTGAATCCGAATCAAGTGTTTGCCGGGCGCGATTCTGACATTTTAAACCTCTAATCTTAAATTCAAAATGGCGGTCATTTTTCAGAATTTTATTTTGACTTGGGCAACTAAATTTTGATGCTGTCGATAAAAATCAGCCACAAAACATCTTTATCCGTAGTAATCGGATATTCCAGACAGCACCGATCATAAACAGGCGGCAAACATTTATTTCTGAATTGTTTTTAACCCCCTCCCCTGTGGATTTAATCCCTTTACATGACAAAACTGTCAACTTTCGCATATGGGATACATGGATATCTTTGCAACGCAAAACCTATCACTACTCTATTTGTAGTGCTTATGCTAGAGTCAGTAAAACTTATCAATACGTTTGATATTCATTTCAGAATGTAACAGTTGAGATTCCCTAATTGCCCATGACGAAGAGATAATTTCACGCTATGAGTAAGCAATATATGTGTTTTCAGTTGCGGCTGTTGATACTGTATTTTTGGATTTGTGGTATAAATGTACCGCAAGAAACAGGGTATGGAAATGGACGTTTTGGGGCCCAGGCGGGCCCCTAGTGGTCCGATTGGGTCGAGTGAGGTATCAATGTAAAGTATATGTGAGGGAGCATCCGACGGGATGGGTGAAACGTGGAACTGACGTCATTCTGTGCATGCGCAGAGGACAAAATAGTATGGGAATAGACGTTTAGGGACCGAGATGGACCCCTAGTTGACCGATTGAGTCTAGTGAGGTGTCAAAGTGAAGCGCTCCTCCAGGGCGATCAAGTCATGGGTGGGTGCATGTAAAATTAGGATTTGTCCCGAAAATATAAAAGCGGAACACGGACTTTACACCTAAAATAGGGGAAACCCCTATCAACCACGTCTAGAGGGGATAATATGGCTTCCCACCGGATATTAATAATGGTGCGCTTTGGGGTCAAATGTCACTTCCGGTCAAAGGTCACAGCACCCCTGATGTCAATGGCACCGCTGATCAGCTTATGCGCAACCGATATATACGAGGGTCAGTCATAGTCTGCGTCATTCACCGTTCGTCATTTGGTCAACCATATCACCGAGGGACTTGACCATAAATACGCGGGTCAGTCAGAGTGTGCGTCATTCACCCTTCGGCATTTGCTGAACCATGTCACCAGTCCTACGAGCTATCCTGCCCCTTACACCCCAGGTGGGGTTACACGTCTATGAAGATAAAGTCACCATCGTTGAAGACCGTGGAGATGTTTGCTGGTCGCGCGCTGAGGCCGTATCGGATACGGTTACGCTACGCCGTGACGGCTGGACCAAATTTAAACGGGTGTTGAGCGGTGAGCTCGACGGAAACCTCATCCACATAGACAATGCCATATACGTACACCGTGGGCCATTCTTCCTACGCCTGGGCCGTTACCAGGATCCTACGCGAGGCTTAACCCTAGACCCTGATCTGTGGACAGCCTTCGAGAAAGTGGTGCCTATTGTGGACCAGCTGTTTACACCGGATGAACGGTCAGCTGTTCAGTTGAGCTTGGCTCGTGCCCTGCGTGAAGCGGCGGCAGAACCCAATGAGCAAATCATCAACCGCGGCAAGGAGGAAAACGAGAGGGACTATCCGGTTCTCACCTCCGTGACCTACAGAGATGTCCTGGATAAACTTAACACCCATAGTCCTCCGTCGGAGGACGACGACGTCATAGATTACCCGGATATGCTCAGTCAGCCCAGTGACAATTGCATCCATACAACAGAGACCGGTACGGCGTCAGAACCCAAATGAAAGCATCCAGAAAGGAACTTTGCCCCCAGGGACAGATAGTCACAGATAATATGGGGTGTACGTTTCATGTTGCTATCCCATGATGCAACATATTTAAGGATAATAATTAGAGCCGATTTTTCAGGACTGTACTCACTTATCTTAAACTATATGCGACGCGAAAGGTCCCGCTCACCGCTGACCCGGAATACAGGCCCCATCGCGGCGGTGGGAGATAATTTTATCACAGATGCTGACGAACCACCCATAGGAGTATTTACCGATACAGGAAGCTGTGAGTACGATGTACCAACGTCATTGGCCTACCATCCGCCGCTGTTTTCACCGCCATCGCCCTATGTTGGACTTGTACAATTTCCAGTTAGAGGAAAACATCCGTCTTCCCCACTATGCCTATACTATTTTCGAGGACCAAGCTACAGCCTTCAAATTAAATCTCACCTGTTGGGTATTTATTACGGCATAAGGAAACCGACCAGCTCCAGTACTTTTACCCCAGTAACAATACCCTCGTGTTCGACCAGCCCTTCACCATTAAGGATCGGCCGTCCCTGGACACGGCCCAACTAGAGGCCTTGGATAGCTTGGAATGGGCCAGACAACAACGCCCCAACACCAAATGGCAGGTGGAGATGACGACCAATGTTACGTTTTACGTGACTAAAATGATCGACCACCCGATTTGATTTGATTTGATTTGATTTAATTTATTCACCAATTGCTAAATGTACATAGATAAGTTGGTTGAGCCTAAAAGAATCTAAGAACAAGTGTTGCATTTGTCAACCAGTGCATGAAATCGGCGGGAATAAAGCCCAGTGGGCTTGTTCTATCCCTAGAGAATGAGACTATTAAAAAACTGAGAATATATGTAGCAGGTGAAATCAATAATATATACAAAAGCAAAGTACACGGACCATATTATATTGTAGGCATGAAAATCAATCGGGTATCAATAGAAATGATTTTAATTTTAATTTGAAAAGTAATGTGGAGTCTATAGTCTTTATATTCGGGGGCAGCTTGTTCCATTCCCGAGGTCCTGTGATTTTAAGGGTGTAGTAAGAAAGATTAGAATAATGAAAAGGCCTGTAAAGGTTACATGTAACTTTTTGGGTTCGCGTTTGGTATTGATGTATATTCGATTGTTTGATAAAGTAGGTTTGGAAATTTTTGGGGAGACGATATGGGTGATAGATAAATTTGTGGGTCATAAGTACGCAACAATATTGGTTCAACCGGAGTAGTGGTAAGATTTGTAAGTTATGGAAAAGTGGTTGGGTATGTTCACGTTTATTGGATGATGTTATGGCTCGAATCGCACGTTTCTGGAGTATAATCAGCGGATTCAAATGTGTCGGATATGTGTTTCCCCAAAGGACGTTACCGTATGACAGATATGGAAAGATCATCGAGTAGTACAATATATAGAGGGTTTTTTTGTTTATCGAATTTTTAATATGATTGATGATTCCTATGTTTCTCGATACCTTTTTGCATGTATAGTCAATATGAGCTGTCCAGTTTAAGCTATCATTGAACATACGGCCAAGGAATTTAAATTTCCTGACGACATCAATTTTTATTCCAGAGATTACCAGAGGAGGCAAAGGGCCGGGTGGTAACTTTATGTTTGGTTTGACTAGCATATATTTAGTTTTTTTAATATTTAGAGATAAACGATTCGATGAGAACCAGTTATAAAGTTTATCTAATTCTATGGTCATAGTATTTATGACATCAGCAATGTTTTTACCAGAGTATACAACACTTGTATCATCTGCAAAGAGTATGGTCCAGAGGGAATTAGCTACATTGCTGATATCATTAATATAAATCAGAAATAGTATTGGTCCAAGAATTGACCCCTGTGGTACGCCACAGGTAATTTGTTCGGGTCGAGACAGTTTATCATTAAATGAAACACTTTGTAATCTGTTGGATAGGTAACTCCTAAACCAATCATTGGGTAGACTACGAAATCCATAATGACTCATCTTGGATAGTAGTATATCATGATTTACAGTATCGAACGCTTTGGATAGATCAAGAAATGTGACAATACTGAATAGTTTTGCTTCTTTTGCGGCTACTAATTTGTCAAACAAAGCACATGCTGCAAGGCTTGTGGAGTGGTTTTCTCTAAATCCATATTGGTTGGATGAGATGATGTCATTGTTTTCGATGAATTGTAGGACATCATTTCCAGCAAGCTTTTCGAGAATTTTGCTGAAGCATGGAAGGACGGAAATTGGCCTGTAATTTTCCAGAGAGTTAACATCGCCGGATTTATAAATCGGTGTTACTTTAGCTAGTTTCATACAATCTGGAACTGTACCTGTAGAAAACGACAAGTTAATGATGTGTGACAAGGGAAGAGAAATATAATCGGAAACTAGTTTGACCAGGGACATGCGAATACCATCTAATCCAGGTGCAGCCGACTTCATTTTCATTATAACAGATTAAACGTCACATGACCGCACAGTTGAGAAAATGAAGTTTTCAGGGATTTGAGGACCTAAATATTCACCGAAATTTGTTGTGGTATTTGGAATTTGTGAATCTAGCTTGGATGCGACCGAACTAAAGTATTCATTGAATTTGTTGGCAATTGTTTCATTGTCGGTAGTTTCTGTTCCATTGATATTCAGGTCCTTTGATCTCATGTGATAAACTTTTTCTCCCTATAAATACGGGAGACAGTCAAATCTTTTGCCATTCACGTACTGACCATGACGGAGCATATAATACGGGCGTTTCTCAGCTTGACCCCCCGAGGTCTTCCTGCACGTCTATGCGGATAAGTTCGATATCATGGAGGAGGGCGACATCTGTGATGCGGACCTTACCCAACCGCGCCCGGCTAACATTCGTCTGTCCGGGCAGGGCTGGACCAAATTCAAAGAACACCATGACCAGTTGAGCAGTCTCGGCAAAGGTGAAATGACTGATGCAATCATCAAGTCCTCTGAGACGTTCATCTGCAAGGTGTATGGAGTACCCGATGTAGAAAGTTGCGACGAGGCACGAGTCAAGCTATTTTGCATGAGACGGGCACAAGAGACCCTACCTCCAACATCGTATGCAGCACGATTCCACATTATGCATGCGCACTATCAAGCAAGCGTCTGGAACCAATCTCACTCTCTCCACCCAGGTCTTACAACGAATATTATGGATTAAGAATATTGATCAGCGATACGGATTCGATATTTTTGGAACAGCCATCATTGTAAACTGTTTACCGCTTCTCTCTTGCAGGAAACAAGCCTATGTTTATGTATACTATGATTGTCTTTTTGAATTTGGTGCTAATACTGTTATATGGAATATGGAATAGGTCTTTGGATTATGGACGCGGATATTCTCTAATGGACGACGGCTGAATTATGAATGACGGACCAGACGCTTGTAATTCCATGTGTGACATCCATGGGCTATATCCACAAGGATGAGAAGCTAGTTCCACGTTTACTTTCCCTCTCGCCTATTCCGAAAGCGTGTACAGAGATTGTGTCGTATGGTTGCACCAAGGGCTGCCTCAATATGCGATGTAGCTGCAGGAAATTGCGATTACCATGTACAGAAGGTTGCAGACATCACAGCAAAGACAACGCATGTCGGAACATTTTGGAAGACTAATATTACCTTTAGCTCATCTGAAATCCCGTCTTCCCGGAACTTCTGTCATATTAATGTAAAATGGTTTGCATCTCTGTTCTGGATGAGGGATGGAGGCGGGTGGTGGGGGAGGGGGGGGTGGAGGGGGTGGGGGGAGGGGGCAGGTGAGATGGCAAAGGAGCGAATTAAGTTGCTATTCAGAGGAGTAGAAGAGTCGTACTTTTGTTCTGTTTTGTTCGTGGTGTTGAAGTCAAAATACCTACAGTTTGTAAATAGATATAAAGCGAATCCTCAACAGCGAATCCTACCTTCCAGCAACTGATTAAATCCAACAAAGGTTGCCTTATAGTGTACATGCAATGTACCATTCAGGTCTGAGGCCATGTTGGGTAAATATGGAATATTAATTGAAATGTCTGAACATACAAACAAATGCAAAACATGCGGCGGCCATTTTGAATTAATTGGTATGGGGTTAAATTGTATTGTAATCCTCTCACTGTCGGTTGTATGTTTTCAATTATTGTTATTGTCAATAAAACCATATAAACACTGAAACAATCTTGTTTGAAATGAGTGAGATTTCATCTAAGATCGAATATTTCGCGAAAACAAGATCAGATATGGCAGCCATTTTGAATCGGCCATTAAAGGGTTAAAAACTCAAAATCGAGACTGGCAAACATCATATTCGAATTCAGCATACCTTAAAATACAAAGAGAGCATGAATGCCAGCCATTAACAGAAAATGCTTCCATCACCTTTTTTCAAGTCCTATTTTCAGAATACTGCCTAGTCTAATGGCAGTAAATCGTAAATTTCAGTCACCAACCTGTGTTAGAGGATATAGTTTACTTCGGACGAGTAAGTCGCGTAAACTCTTATTTTTTCTGTAAGCTATGATTGGCTTCAGATTGAGTGGCTGCCTCAGTTTAGGTTCGAGATCCTGATATTCCTCCTTTAGCATACGAGCGGCTTCAACATATCGCCTGCTATAGGGAATCACAAAGGTATTATCTCTCGTTTAGACTGTTTACCTGGATCGATATTCATGCCGAAAGGATATCGGGTTTGTAAAGTTTTGATCTAGAATGTCTCGCGTATCGCTCTCAGATCGTCAGTTTCTTCCTGTGTGGCGAGAGTGGGGATTTGTTCAATAGGCATGATCTCAAAATGTTCCTGGAGGATGTGTCCTGGGAGATTGAAATGGTCGTTAACCGGATCGTCGTTTTCGAGAAAAACAGATTGATGACGCGTGGCTCGTTCCCTAAAAGCCCTTTTCAGGCCTCCCGAGGAGTAAATCAAAGGCGAGTGATTCGTCACTCTCCTGAATTTGGCGTCAGGCGAGTGTTGGCGAGTCTTTCAGTCACTCTCCTGAAAAGCTTTGCAGGCGAGTGAATTTCAACATCAGCAAGAAAAATAATTGACAACAAACACAGGATTCAGTAAATTTCCATAACTGTCTTTTAAGTAAAACAAACGTACCAGGTTTTCCTTTTGTCATGATTGCAATTTGCTTGTCGAAACAAGTTGTGATATGACTCCGTCACAATGACAAATAAACCGACAGAACAGCGTTCTCAGTAGCGGGCGGATATGGCGAGTGTCCAAGGAAAAGTACAACTAGTTACAGAAGCGGCAATCAATCCTAGTCCGAAAACAACAACCAGGCGGAAAGACACCACATATTCCTGCAAGCGATATTATGGACATTTTAGCAGAAACAGGGATAAGAATATCTTGAAAAATTAATACAGAATTTCCCGGGAGCTAAATATCTTATTAATTCTGAAGATTCCACTTCGTCTCAGTTTCAAGTTACATATTTGCACACAACCTCAGTGCGGCCATCCTTGGCAGCATGGTCCGTAATCGTAATGGATAAACTCGAAACAACAACAACTCGAAATGGGGCCGTCGAAATGTGACTGGACGGTTTACCGATTGCAATTTAGTATATTTGATTCCGCCAAGGCGTGAGCCAGATAATATTTTATTGTAGGAAGAAATATTTTTCAAATGGAGATCAACTGGCGAGTGATTGATAACTCGCCATTTTCGGAATTAAGGCGAGTATGAGGCGCGCGCGAGTGATCACTCGCCACTCGTCGGGAGGCCTGCCTTTTTACCTGCGGCACGCAGGTCTACGGGAGGCTCGCGTTGTTGTTGTTGCTGTTGTTCTTGTTGTTCTTCTTCTTCTTGTGACTTTTTGAAATACGCATGCGCTAAGAGAGTGTGATCTCTGCCACACTTTTCTTCTCAACCTCCGATCTCACATGACAACCCTGTCTTCAGGCACGTTTGAATAGTAATCATTTTATCTACCCAATCTAGATAATTCACAAATTGGTGAAGAAGTAGACAAGTAACGCATTGTCATTATGATTAACATTGAAAAATACTTGGTATCAAATTGTAGATCATGCATCATAAAAACAAACGCAACAATTACGTTTCAGAAGTAAGGGAACAACTCACCAACTTTCGCGGAATAAAGATGTTTAACTTATAGAAATGACAATTTGTTATGATGTTTAACTTTACCCCCCAAGCAATTCGCATCTATGGAAATATGTTTTGAAAGGAAGAATAATTTAACCCTCTGTGGGAATCGAAACAATGACCCTCCAATCCCTGGAGTTGCACTTACTGTCTTAGCTATACCGACTCATTGATAATACTCAAAAGTGACTTTATGTGCAACTGGTTTTATAATACAGAAATGACTATTTAGTATTTAATGAGTTAGACAACTCTGTGCGGGAACAATACTTCATAGTTTTGCAGTTATATTGTGCACTTTCGGTTACAAGCATGCAATTTGGCACAAAGCTATCTTGAATGATCCTCTTTCGGAACACAGCCGCTCTATCCTCATTCTCGCATGCCAGGGCCTTGCTTCGCTGGTATTGATGTTCCCGTCCTCTTCGGCACTCAGAATCCCTTTAGATTAGCATTAATCACTCCCGTAAATGCAATACGTATGTGTACCAGCAGACAATGGGCAAAAACATATTGCATTTGACATCATTCTCTCAAGTCAGAGCCCATTTCTGCTAAAATTTACTGGTTCTACACCTCACAAATTACGTTATTTTGTCAATCAGTTTTACGAATGGAATTACGTCAAATATTAGCGGATACTGACCATAAAAGCGATCTATTTGACCTCGTTGTCAAAAGATTGATAGGGCCTTGATTTCTTGGAGGGGGTTTTTAGTTTGATTTTGATACTTAGATACCTTTCATAATGATTTGAACTTGGCAGTCATTTTCGTGAATGCAATAATTTTGATATATACCAAAAGATAATAACGAGAATTCGACATCATTCTCTTACACACAGACCGTGTTTAGTGAATTAGCTCTGGAATTCCGCATTTAAATCCCTTCGGAATGACCTAGTGACAAACTTATTCGCGAATTGAGTATAGAGAGATATCCATAGATACTGACTAGAAATGTTTCTTATTTGCAGAATTTGATTTAAAAAAAAATTAATGAAATTAGCAACCTTCGAAAAGGCTTGGCCGAACATGTCAGAAGAAATGATATTTCCTAAGAATGAAATAGTTAATCAGTTATATAGAAGAAGCAAACCATGTCTTGGTATTGACTTGCTGCATGGAAAATAGTGTCAAGGTATTTAGTTTGCAGATGATAACACACGTATATGCAGAAACTTAATTAATTATTCTAATCGAATATCAAGACTGTCACAGGCCTCAATTTGAATAGTGAAAAGTGTCATTATGCCTCTTGGACAGTTCGATAAAGCCTTCAACCCCATTCCATAGTTTCACAGATCAAAGCGATAGACGTGATACTAAATTCACTGAAAATTAACTTTGAAGGAAATATAAATTTTCCGTTTTGCTCGGCAAAGTAAGCGAGAAGGTAGATTGAAGAGCTTAGAGTTTCGCGCTATGACTAAATCCTTGAAATTTATTTGGATTTCCAAATATTTGAAAGACTTTTTGATTTGCAGAAAGCAACGGCTGAACCGAATGTTTTGAAACTTGACATACACGATACTTGTACCAAGACCTTGCCAAAGCGATCATTGTGCCTTCGTCTGTCAATTCGGTATGGACGGCACGGACCAGTCAAAATTGTTGGATTTTGAACGGGGAAAGTGAGTGAGTGAGTGAGTGAGTGAGTGAGTGAATAGAATTTAACGTCGCTTTCAACAATATGTCAGCTATATCACGACGAACCATCTAAGCACCACCCAACCCAGTTGTGTTCCTGCTACTTCAAAAAAGAAATCTTTGAAGCAGCATGGAACCAGACACCCCCCATCCACCCTATAAACCCCAAAGGACAGCGCATAAGACACGGACAGGACGCTTACATGGTTCAATAAAGACAAGTGATACCACAGTGCTAGACATCACATTATCAAGTTCCTGTTGCTTCTCAGCAAAATGCATTGAAGCAACAGGAACCTGAACCCACCCAACCATCCGCTTCAACGGGGAAGGTGAATAATATATATATGGTATCAGTCCTATTACGCAATTCCTATAATTGTGGGTTAGAAGTTGAAAATTACTTCCCTTGGCATGAAAACACTGGCAGATGGCGCTTTTTTCTACAATTACCACTACCTCCGCTGATATGCCTTTCACTGTATTATTGCCACTGCCGCAGGTTTTGACTACAATGTAGTCATTTCTCACTTGTTGTTTCACTGATATACTGTTTAAGACACTTTTTGCACGTAATGAGATATATTACGTTCACCGAGTCACAGGTGAGATGGTCTCGTAGTTGATATTTGTTTCTCGTTTGTTCACTTTTGAAGTACGTTCGATTCGCGATAAATGTATCAAGTCTACATAGATCATTTAGGCATTTTTTAGTTCGACCATTGCCGACGTTTGGGCGATTATGTTTGATTCTAACGGGCTCAGACCTACGGGTGTTGTCTGACTGATGTGACGTGATCTCTCGGAGGGTGTTCGATTTGATTCGACGCAGGAAACGAGCTGAATAGCTTCTAGGTTTAATACTGAACAAGACTGATTGAAATTTTGGAGATTGCTAGAATTCCGGTGAAATCGGATGATTTGTGATTTGATTATACCCTTAAACATATGAGGAGGATGAAACGACTTGGCATGGAGAAGTTCATGTGTGTCGGTAGGTTTGAAAAATACCTTGTAATCTAAATATCAAGTACTGTTAAACCGGGACCTTTGTAGACTGTGACATCCAAATAATCAATAGAGGATTCGTGAACTACTGCTTCTAATTTTATATTGGGGTCATGGCTGTTCAGAATGTCAAGAAATGGCCCGAGATCTTCTCTAGGGTGATCCCAAAGAAGGAAAATATCGTCCAGAAAACGGAGGTACAAGAGGGGTTGTTTGTCGCATTTCTTTAAAGCCTCTTTTTCCCACTGAGCTACGTAAATAGATGCGAAGTTTGGACTAAACCGTTTCTCCATAGCACATCCACTGACCTGTTGATAGATTTCTCCATTAAACTCAAAATCGTTTCCTTTAAGACTAAGTTCCAAAAGCTCAAGCATTTCGTCATCTGGTCTTTTGGGATCGGGGAACTGCTGAAAAGCGTTTTGGATTGAACGTATTCCACCGTCTATATCAATATTAGTATACATTGATTCAATATCCATAGTGACTAGGAGAACATTCGGAGGAACGTTGATTTGGGATAACTTGGCAAGAAAATCCTCGGTGTTTTTTAGATAACTAGGGTGCCGGTTAGCAATTGGTTTGAGATGATAGTCAATAAATTCGGAAATGTGATAGGAGTCAGACCCACAATCAGAAACAATAGGTCGGCCCGGCGGGGTAAACTCATCAGTCCATTTTTCAATCGGCTTGTGGATCTTCGGCAAAATGTAAAAATGTCTCATTTTTGCTTCATGTTTCTTAGGGGCCAGATACTCTAACTGTTTGTCTGAAATAATTTGTTTTTCTTTTAATTGGACCAAAATTTGAAGAAATCTGACATAATTTTGAGGCCATATTTCTTTGTTTAGTTTTTTGTAATGCCTAGGATTATTGATCAGACGCTCGGCTCCTTCAATGTAGTTTTCTCTGGACAAGATAACAGTGGCAGAGCCTTTGTCTGTAGGTTTTAGGACTATGTTTCTATTGTGACGTAATTTAGATTGGGAGCGGCGTTCCGAAATAGACACATTTTGATTATTTCCAAACCTACCACTTTCTAATAAAGCCTGAATCATAGTTGAAAGATTATCTACAGCTTTTGGAATTTCTGGATCGAAGTTCTCGGGGATATACCCGGAATTAGCCGTGAAGGGTTCTTTTTCTCCGACAGACTTTCTGTAGCGATCAGCCAAATGAAGTTTATGTTTGAAAGGTATGATAATTTCGTATCCCTTGGTCTCCATATGTGCATCCATGCCTGTACTGGGTTTAGGAGTAGGCACAAAGGAGAGGCCGTGGCTGAGAAGGGAGTGATCAGATTTGGTTAGTACAATACTATTGGTTAGGTTAACTATGCTAGTTCCTAAGCCAAAATTAGGGCGGCACGTGCCCTCTCCCAAATTTAGTTTAAATCTATGGTATGGAGCCAGTGTTTATACAGATAGTTTGCTGTATCTTCAGTCCAGTGAATGTTGTCGTCGCCGACAGAAAACAATTCAGGGTCAATTTTCTTGATAATTTCCATATGCCTATTGTGCTCAGCATTTTTGTTTAGAGATTCTATACAATGACATTCACTGGCTGGTAGACGGTCCGAAACTTGGAGTTCGATAAAATACAATTTTGCGCGGGGGAAAGCTTTTCCGATCGAACTCATCATTAAACTCATTTCTTGTCTGGCAATTCGTGGCTCAAGTTGTCTGTTATTTACTCCAATGTTTAGCAGATTTTTTTTGGGCTGGGAAGACCCGTGGCGATAATGGCTAGCCATATTCCGAAAATGTTTGAACTGGGCACCAGGATAACATTCGACCTGAACATCAGGGTGTGGTTCTAGATTAATCCGAGAAACATTCGAAGCACCCCAAAGAAGGACATCTTTGGTGACTTTTGGGAGGCGCCAGTTCATTTTTTCCTGTCTGTCAGAAGCAGTGTGCCTGAATTGGAAGAATTTTAAATTTTGAACACGGCGATATGGTGTACGAAAACCGGCCGTTGGGGGTGATTTTGCGGTGTCAGCATAGGAGTTAGTACTAGAGAAACCCGGGTTAGTTGGATTAGATGTGTTAGATGACGAGTTAGAAGGGCGATTGGACAGAAGAGAGTTAGATAACCGAGTAGGGGTGGATGAGACCGAAGGAAGGTTATAAGTAGGAGGATGTAGAACACGTGGAGATGGGGAATGCGACTGAGCAGCATGTGTCAACCTGGGCGAAGTTGGCAATGCTGCTGAGTCAACATGCGGAGACGGAGACCGTGTGCTTGTAGAAGGCCGAGATGCCGGAGGAGTGGTAGCTGATTGACGATCTCTACCCGAACGATTCTCCGACACCGTGGGGTCGAGGTCCGCAATAAATTTCCGAAAGGCCGAGATAGTGGTTTCCATCAATTTGGCTTTATGATTTTGTTTTCCCCATTTTAAGGCGTTAGAAATAGCACGGTCGAAGTCCAGGTCTTTAGAAGATTTGGCCGAAATAACATGTGACTTCAGTTTTTGAAGACAATTTTTGTAATGTTTAACCAGCTCCTGTAGACTTTTAGTTGCCCAATTTTGGTTTATCAGTTCAATGCCGAAATTAAAGTCAGAGTCTCGCTGAGCTGGTTTGAAGAAGCTATTCATATCCTCAACTCTTCGTATAAGTGATTTTTAGCTTATGTATGCATGTCTGTATGTATGTATGTATGCGTTTATTAGCCCAAATCTGGGCACAACTGATGCGCAATAAAGTATATTCATTAGGAGCGTATATCGGACTATTAATAGAAAATCGCTCGTGAAGCCTGACAGTTAATACTAGAGAAATTCACTTGAATGATTAATGTTGAGAGCGCGTCGATTTAATAGTCCATAAAGGGGAGAATATCATAAATAGATAGCTTTGTTATATTGTGGTTCAGAAAAATATACGGGTTGTTAATATTGATCCCGGTCACACCACCGGGTGTTGATCGGATTGAACGAGGACAATGGTGTTTGTAAGTATGTACAGTATGGGGGCTTTCAACGCAACAGATGTGCAAAAATAACCCGTATTAATGACCCATATCTTTGTACAAAATGGACGTTTCGGAAGAATATGACGATGTGACTTTTCATTATTCCGAACAGTCACTGTGAAGCTGTTGAGGGATGAAGACGACGATGATTGTCCTGACTTTCGCCACTATAACTGGTATGTGAGTTAAATCTTTATTTCGAGTCAGTTAATAGTATTAACGCTTCCCGAGTGATTCTCAAATCTGGAAAAACAGAGTACACGCTGATATTGATCTGTATAATAGAATCCTACTCATATCTGTCAGAAGTCTAATGCTAAGTGCTCGGGACATAATTGGGTATCCAGATGGTCCCGTAGACCCTTTTCCCCTAGGTACATATGGTTTATGAGGTGAAAATGTAAATTTTGTGTCAAATAAATTTAAAACATACGTCACGGTTGCGAATCCTGGCTTCAAAATATGGGAGAACTTCGACATTTCTAGAACGCGTCGTGTCGTATCGTGTGTCACTAAGAAACTTTATTTGGCTGACTTAATTGGGTCATGAATCGTGATTTAAACAAAAGTTTGAAATAATTAATTATTTCTGACAAACTTTGGGGATTTTTTTTTATCTGGCGTCGTAACTGTGCCCGCCCGTGCTTCTCACTGAATTTTCCTTCGCGGGATAGCTAAATTGGATACAAAAGTTTTGCGAGTCTCTCAAACGGAAGTTGTGATATCTTAAGAAAATGAGGAAGTGAAATGTCATCCAACAGAATGTCGGAATACATGAAAGTAGGCTTCCGGAAAGTATATTTAATCTGATTGCACAGGCGCGTTATGAAGTCTTATAAGATAACTAAATTTCACCCAAGTTTAATTCATTATTCAAAGCTTTTCATCGAGTGAGCCAATTAAGTGTAAATTCCGTCAGTACAAACAATGTATTGCTGTCCCACGATAAGAGAAGACCTGCGTTCCAATATTTTGAAGTCATTTGGCGTTTAATCTTAAGTTGAATTGTACCAAAATATAAATTTTACGCCACATCTATGTACTTAGGAAACTGGCACTATGAAACCGTCCTGACGCCTATTATCCCTCTCTGTTATAGTCTCCGCTCAGTTGTCCGCGCAGTTATGGGCAGTTATTAGAAGGACCGATACAATTACATTATATTTAATATCACTAGATTTGAAAATAGACTAGGACAGTTAAACCATCGTGTTGCCTATTTCCAACACGATATATTCAGTATTTAAAAATGTGAAAACAAGGGAACGGTAATATAAAATGAGACTTGAAAACGGTTCGCCACTCTATCTTCGAGTCTACAAGGTTCACACCATTTTAAGCATATCTGCATATACCCCCGCCTCGAGCAGAGGGTTACAGGAACATTCAACATGGCGGCCACGTGGGGTACCAGAAAAGTGATGTTTTCGTCATTTTCTTCCAAATTTCTGCTTTTCCCGGAGGTAAAGTGAGCAAAAACTATTTTATGTCACATCAGATTAATATTTACTAGATTATCAAGCAGTTTTGCGGAGAACTTTCATCAAGAAAAAGTTTTTAAAATCTTACCAAAAATCGAGCAAATTGATAGAAAATAAGATTCTGCCAAATAAAACTTATCCTAGGTCTACCGTACGAGAAATATAGTTAAATATGCCGGCATGTCCGCGAAGCTGGCCTCTCCTAGAACCCAATAATTAATATGCGTATAGGAGATCTTTGGAATAGATACTATAGTGAGTCATTATGTTGTGTAACATTAATTAACTGGAAAATTGAGAACTGAACAATTTTTGCATGGATAAGTCCTTTATACCCAGGGGATCAGTTTGCGTGCAGTTTGGGCAGACATGCTTTTAAAATCCAATACCTGTGATAGAGCTCGATATTTCGGCATTGTACCCAGGCTTCCCATTTGTATGACCATTTGTGTGTGCAATATACATGTAAGTCAATACATGTCCTTTGGGCAATGGTCCGTGAAAGAATCGACTTGTCAACAAGAATTTGATAGCCAGCATATTATTATTTCTGAGATAGAAAATTAAATCGTTCCGGTATATAGACATATACGAGCCAGACTATGTGTGTGTGTGTGTGTGGTTATGAACTGTCAGTATGTCCTTGTTAGGTCATATTCCTAGTTTAATTACATTCAGTGCCATACAGTTTGGAGAGAGAATATTTCTGCCCAGGTTAATTTATCTAAGAATTATATTATTGCCTCTCAATTTCTGATAGCTGTATCTGTAATTAGTGAGAAAGAACTATATTTAATCGCCAACCCTGGTATACTGATGAATAAGTAACCTGTATTATGAGTTTCTGGGCTTATAACCCTGGATACTGACGAACATTGATAGCTTACATTAATAGTTTCGTAGTTTTTCTGAAGACGATTGTGGAGTACGCAGGAGAGGGGGTGGAGTACGCAGACGTATTAGCTTCTTTCCATTTTATAATGTAAAGATCATGTTGATAATGCATATTTTAATGCTTATATACTCCTCCGCCCACGTTACACAAATAGGCCCACCAACTTCTGACTTCGACTGTCATACACTCCCACATGCAAGTTGGATTTTGTGAGCTCCCTACGCCACTGCATTACTACTACTATTACCAATATATTTATAAGATATATCTATACAATGTACCATTGAGCAATGTACAGATCTATATTGTTTGATACCATTACACTTAGCTATGATGAAATAATACTTATAACATATTTGACTTGTGAAGTATTGCACTAATTTGTTTTCTTGTTTTCGCGTGGCGATACCCGACATTGTTTTTGATCGAGACCAATCTAACACCAATATCATCCCATTGAAACCCCAATCCGTTTTCGGACCATTCCGCTAGCCTATACTCAATTTCAGTATGCGTTATTGAAATGTATACGCTGATTGGCCAGACTCCAACCCCAAACCCAAACCCGACCCCCAAATCAAACCAATCCAAATATTTTCATCATCCTTGAGGCTAGGAAACTTTAATATTACATGACATGTATATCGTTGGTAGAAGCTCTACCAGAAAATGCAAATGAAATGCAAGATGGTTGACCTGATGACATCAGAGTGACGTCATATTCTAAAAAGATATTTTTGTGCCGATTCTTCAGTCATATTCTTCGAATTTTTATTTTTGCTGCAATTATCCCCGATTATAATTCTATAAAGTGGAGTAATTTAGCTATGGAAATTTGGGGCAGAAAAGGCAAGAATCGTGAAGAAAAACGATGAAAATGTAACTGTACAGTGTCATCTTTTTGGTCGTCATTTTGAATTTCGCCGTGATGCTCTACTCCGGGGTGATTATAGGGAGAGGATGGGTAAAGATTACCCTAATATGATAGGCTATGACGTCACAAAATCACTGATATCGATGTTCGTTTGGCCATCATAGCTAAACAGGTTAAAATCAAATATTTGTGCACATGGTTGATAAAATGATCCAACCACGGAGAATATATTACAATTGACGTAATTATCCGAATGGTTAAATAAACAGCGTCATTGACCTGATAAATCATCAGGTCGACCTCAATAGCAGTTGAACAAGCAATGGACCATACCAAATATAGCTTACAGAGACTACATTATTATTTCCCTGATGTTTCGAAAATTGAGATAAAGCTTGACACTAAGTTATAGAACGAAGAGATATAGGAGTGGTGCCTCTGCCCCACCCCAAATCTTCCCTCTCCCCTCTCCCCTCCATCGCCGGCCAGAACGGATTTTTTTTTAAGTTGGCGAAGGTCCATCGAGAACAGTCAGTTGGTATGAGCAATAATTATTCCTACGCCACTTAGAGAGAAAAACAACCACACTCACAGAATGGTGATACTTGTCAAGATAGAAGTGTAAAATAACCCCGGTCCGGTAAGTAGGCGAACCCAGCCATCGATTCGCATATGTCCGATTGACAGACCGACAATGCCAAACAGGATGGTACTATATAGATATCAGATACCACAAAGGTAGAAACAATTCTCATGTAGTTAAAAACGGTTGGTTTCCCTTATTATGAAAGCTGCCATTCCTATGAAACTCGAGTGTGCAGCCGTAGCTCCAATGAGAGAGAACAATGAAGGTCCACTGAACAGGTATAAAAGAAAACTGACCGGAAATGATCCCCATTAATTCACCAACAAAATATAAACCACCATCTAAGCTCGGGGCACAATGGCGCCACTTGGTGATGTCACCTGTGAGTACCACTACAATAACTTTCCTCTAATAACGTGATTTTATTATTTGATCAGTTCTCTCAGTGGTGGCGTATGAACCCTTGGATGAGAAGAGGTTACATGATGACCTTTTCCTGAATTACTCCGCGTTGTCGAGACCGAGGCGTAATCATTCCGAGGCTGTTGTCATCGAAGTTGATATGCACCTGCGCAGTGTGGAAGAGTTGGTAAGTGGCATACCGAAGATCAAACTTATTTCGACGTTAAACAAAATGTGTCCAAAACTTCGGGTGTTATTGGAAGAATCAATCTCTTTTCTGCCCTTTAAGGAAAGATGCTCACAAAAATAATAATAATAATACAAAAACACATTCTGTGATGACCCTCATTACAAGGCGTCCTCTTTTCTTCCGTTACCAATCCAAACACAAATTACCCGGATGCAATTAGCTCTAATGACGTAAATTTCATCCCATAGTTGGTCTTCGATCTCCGATCTGCGTCGAACTGTCCACGAAGAAGCATATGCCCCGCCCATAAATGCGCAAGGATAATCTGAGTAGGATCAACTCATGATGTCAAGGACTTATCACCATCTTGTGCAGACTTTCGTACACATGATAGAAATACATATACCTATACCTATTTTACTTTACGCCTAAATCTCATTTCTCCAGCATTACAAAAATGTATGCTGGCTGCGATGGGTATGAAGTTATCTCAATTTCAAAACATAACTTCTTGCATTTCTCTATCTTCAAACGTTTATTTTTGTAGAAGTTCAACATGTTTCATCTGATAAGTTTACAGAGTGGAACCGTCCCTCATATTTTCGAATTTTGGCCTAGATTTACCCCACATGGCCGCCATTTTGAATTTATCCATGATCCTCTGCTCGGGGGTTTATGCAAATAGGCTCAAAATGACCGCAATATGATAATCTAAAAAGTTACAGAGTTTCAACTCTCAACTTTTTGTCGTTCGGAGATAGGAGCAAAAAACCAATAGGGAGGGGGGGGGGGGGGCGGAAAGTCCTACCCCTCCCCTCCTCCTCCTCCAGGCCAGGTAGGGATGTTAATTGCATTATTTCTTCATAAATTTCGAATCTAAGGTGGGATACACGAACTTATCCTGTGCGGGCTTATCTGGATATGAAAGCATGTCAATTTAATTTGATCATGGTAACGTCATATTGATGACGTTTTGGTAACGTCGTGTGGCTAAAATACACATTTCGACTGTATTTCCATTCCCCAAAGCAGGAACTTTATTTTGTCTCTTGGTGACTTTGATTGGAGTATCAGCTTCCATCACTGACCTATTAATGATCGACTCTAATAACTCGATATATTTAGGGTGTAAATATTGTTCTGAACCATAGGGCGCACACACAATGAGCTTTTGCGCTATTGATTCTCAGGGCATATACACAAGTATGTTTATATATAGTGATATATCGCCCGGTCTGTGTTGCCGTGCAATAACAAACGTACCGTAGTACAATTATTGTTTCTACTAATGTATTTGAATATTTTGACCTCAATTTCCCGATATAATTATCGGTGACATTTTGTACTCTACAAGTACATTTACTCTATGTAATAAACAGTGTATTGTCTACTACGGGCGGCGAACCGGATATCGGCGTCTACTCGTCTTCGACAGGGTTTCTCATGACCAACTTTTATCTTTCGGTGATATCTCATGACAATCTCTAGTTAAAAGAAATTTCCTATCAGACCGTCCTGCAAAATATCTAATTCTATTGATGAACGGAAATCTCAAAATATTACATTTTATTTTGACCTTATCGACGCCGCCTCAAAATCGGCAGTCACCGAATTCGGTTACATTTGAGGAATATTCCATTTTCGAATTGCCGCACAAAATAAATTATTTAGATTAAATGGCTGATAATCTTTTCGTTTTTTAACACCAGCTCCCACATTAAATACTTTATAACTTAGATTTAGGTTTCTGGTCATTTCTCATCGAAACCGATATTTGTCAACTACGTCGATAACTGCTTCCCAAGTTAATCTAAGAAAAGTTTTTACATTCTCCCATGAGGTCACATTCTATGCTCTCACGTGAGGTCAAGGAGATGGTGGTGGGACACGCGCCTTGAGCAGACCTGTATTGTGGTTTATTTTCGTTTTGAATGTGGAAGTACTTTGAAACATAATTCGAACAAACCTTGAAAATATCACAAAAACTACTGTGTCACCAGTAGTTGAGTAACGTCACATTTCATGGTCGGTACTTGTAGAACAAACCCTGATATTTGAAAATAATAAGAGAGCTGAAAAATTCGCTAATAGCTACTACGAAATAGTGACATGAAGACCAAGAGGAGTGCGTTATATAAGAATATCAGTCGACTATCTGCAAGTTTTTGGTTTCTGTTTTATATGACATACAAGTATATCTGAAATATTTCTTTTCTTTTGATTTCAGAGCGAATCATCCCAGAAGCTGAGTACATTGGGATGGTTAGACATGGTAAGTGAACCAAACAAAAAAGAGTTCAAATATACGAAATGGATTTTGAAATACTGGATCTAAATCAACAGAAGACGTATTTTATAGCATTGCAATGGCCAACACATTTTTAGTTCTTGATACTTAAATCGTACTTTTCGTAATACCACTGGCAAGTGAGCAACTCCAAGCCTCACCCTCAAGCCTCGTGCTCTTCTCCAACGTGTGATGCCCTTTTAGTTTCAGTTTTACAGTGTAGATTTTGGTATGGTACATTTATGAGGGTACATCTATGGTATGGTACATCTATGGTATGGTACATCTATGGTATGGTACATCTATGGTAAGGTACATTTATTGGGTACATCTATGAGGGTACATCTATGGTATGGTACATCTATGGTATGGTACATCTGTGGGGTACATCTGTGGGGACATCTATGGTATGGTACATCTATGGTACATCTAAGGTAAGGTACATTTATTGGGAACATCTATGAGGGTACATCTATGGTATGGTACATCTATGGTATGGTATATATGTGAGGCAAGTCTCTATGGGGGACATCTATGGTATGGTACATCTATGGTAAGGTACATTTATTGGGTACATCTATGAGGGTACATCTATGGTATGGTACATCTATGGTATGGTACATCTATGGAGATACATCTATGATGGTACATCTATGGTATCGTACATCTATGGTATGGTACATCTGTGAGGTACATCTATGGTATGGTACATCTATGGTACGGTACATCTATGGTGCTACATCTATGGTATGGTACATCTATGGTGGTACTTTTATGGTATGGTACATCTATGGTAAGGTACATTTATGGGGTACATCCATGGGATACATCTATGGTATGGTACATTTATGGTATGGTACATCTATGGGGGTACATCTATGTCATGGTACATTTATGGTATGGTACAACTATGGTATGATACATCTATGGTATGGTACATCTGGTGTGGTACATCTATGGTATGATACATCTATGGTATGATACATATATGGTGTGGTACATCTATGGGGGACATCTATGGTACGGTACATCTATGGTGGTACATCTATGGTATGGTACATCTATGGTATGGTACATCTATGGTATGGTACATCTATGGTAAGGTACATTTATGGGTACATCTATGGGGTGCATCTATGGCATGGTACATCTATGGTATGGTACATGTATTGGGAACATCTATGAGGGTACATCTATGGTATGGTACATCTATGGTATGGTATATCTGTGAGGTAAGACTCTATGCGGGACATCTATGGTATGGTACATCTATGGTAAGGTACATTTATTGGGTACATCTATGAGGGTACATCTATGGTATGGTACATCTATGGTATGGTACATCTATGGAGATACATGGTACATCTATGGTATCGTACATCTATGGTATGGTACATCTGTTAGGTACATCTATGGCATGATACATCTATGGTACGGTACATCTATGGTATGGTACATCTATGGTGGTACTTCTATGGTATGGTACATCTATGGTAAGGTACATTTATGGGGTACATCCATGGGGTACATCTATGGTATGGTACATTTATGGTATGGTACATCTACGGTTTGGCACATCCATGGTATGGTACATCTATGGTATGGTACATTTATGGGGTACATCTATGGGGTTACATCTATGTGGTACATCTATGGTATGGTACATTTATGGAGTACATCTATGGGGGTACATCTATGTTATGGTGCATTTATGGTATGGTACATCTATGGTATGACACATCTATGGTATGGTACATCTGGTATAGTACATCTATGGTATGATACATCTATGGTGGTACTTTTATGGTATGGTACATCTATGGTAAGGTACATTTATGGGGTACATCCATGGGGTACATCTATGGTATGGTACATTTATGGTATGGTACATCTACGGTATGGCACATCCATGGTATGGTACATCTATGGTATGGTACATTTATGGGGTACATCTATGGGGTTACATCTATGTGGTACATCTATGGTATGGTACATTTGTGGGGTACATCTATGGGGGTACATCTATGTTATGGTACATTTATGGTATGGTACATCTATGGTATGATACATCTATGGTATGGTACATCTGGTATGGTACATCTATGGTATGATACATCTATGGTGTGATACATATATGGTGTGGTACATCTATGGGGGACATCTATGGTACGGTACATCTATGGTGGTACATCTATGGTATGGTACATCTATGGTATGGTACATCTATGTTAAGGTACATTTATGGGTACATCTATGGGGGTACATCTATGGCATGGTACATCTATGGTATGGTACATTTATTGGGAACATCTGTGAGGGTGCATCTATGGTATGGTACATCTATGGTATGGTATATCTGTGAGGTAAGGCTCTATGGGGGACATATATGGTATGGTACATCTATGGAGGTATGGTACATCTATGGGTGGTATATCTATGGTATTGTACATCTATGGTATGGTACATCTATGGAGGTATGGTACATCTATCGGTGGTATATCTATGGTATGGTACATCTATGGTATGGTACATCTATGGGGTACATCTATAGGGGTACAACTATGGAGGTATGATACATCTATGGTATGGTACATCTATGGTATGGTACATCTATGGGGTACATCTATGGAGATATGGTACATCTATGGGTGGTATATCAATGGTATTGTACATCTATGGTATGGTACATCTATGGAGTTATGGTACATCTATCGGTGGTATATCTATTGTATGGTACATCTATGGTATGGTACATCTACGGGGTTACATCTATGGGGGTACAACTGTGGAGGTATGATACATCTATGGTATGATACATCTATGATATGGTACATCTATAGTATGGTACATCTATGGGGGTACATCTATGGAGGTATGGTACATCTATGGTATGGTACATCTATGGTATGGTACATCTATGGGGTACATCTATGGTATGGTACATCTATGGGTGGTACATCTATGGTATGGTACATCTATGGGTGGTACATCTATGGTATGGTACATCTATGGGTTGTACATCTATGGTGGTACATCTATGGGTGGTACATCTATGGTGGTACATCTATGGAGGCTCTCATGAAAGCCCACTGCATCACGGGATATCTGATCAATCATTTGATTGGTCAATTCAATTTTATAAAATAAAATCTATTATTTCGATAAAGCATGAGAAAAATAAAAGGGCAACGCCAGTTAAATTGTACAGCGTATAATGACTCACTTCATCAGCCACAAACACTGTTGATCTGTGTTGTCATATATTCAGGAGTGGACCGATGATTTACTACAATGGGACCCCGAGATGTATGCTGGATGTGACCTAATCCATGTGCCTGCCGACAGAATATGGAAACCCGATATCACCCTTGCCAATGGGTAAGGTTATACAATATATTTGTATACGTGAATCAAATATCATACTTGAGGATGGGTCAGATAGAGTTTATTATAAGAGTAGATATCACTCCTGACCATGTGGCATAATAGTAAACCGGATGTTATGCTTGGCAATGACTCAGGCACAGAATATTAATAAACTGGATTATGGACGCGGAAATTCTTTAATGGACGACGGCTGAACACTGGATAACGGACCAGACGCTTCTACGAAAGTAAACCAAATATCACACTTAACAACGGGTGAGATACAGAATATTTGTAAACCAAATATCACACTTTACAATGGCCAGATACTAGTAAACCAAATATCACACTTTACAATGGCTAAGATACAGAATACTAGTAAACCAATAATCACATATGACAATGGATAAGATACAGAATATTAGTAAACCAAATATCACACTTTACAATGGCTAAGATACGGAATACTGGTAAGTTAATATCACACAACACAGTGAATAATTCTGCTTGAAAGTAAATCAGATATCACACTTGACAGTTGATAAGATACAGATATTAGTAAACCAAATATCACACTTGACTATTGGTAAGATACAGCATAAGGCATGTAGTAAACCAAATATCACACTTGACAATTGAATAGATACGGCATATTAGTATATCAAATATCACACTTAACCATTGGCACAGCATATTAGTATACGAAATATCACACTTGGCCATTGGTAAGATACAGCATATTTATAAACCAAATATCACACTTGAAAATTGAAAAGATACGGCATATTAGTGTATCAAATATCACAGTTGACCGTTGGTAAGATACAGCATATTAGTATACCAAATATCACACTTGACAATTGAAATGGTACAGCATATTAGTATACCAAATATCACACTTTACCATTGATAAGATACAGTATATTAGTATACCAAATATCACACTTGACAATTGGTAAGACACAGCATATTAGTAAACCAAATTTCACACTTGACAATTGAAAAGATACAACATATTAATATATCAAATATTACACTTGACCATTGGTGTAAGATACAGCATATTAGTATACCAAATATCACACTTGACCGTTGGTAAGATACAGGATATTAGTATACCAAATATCACACTTGACCGTTGGTAAGACACAGCACATTAATAAACCAAATATCACAGTTGACCGTTGGTAAGATATAGTATATTAGTATACCAAATATCACACTTGACACTAATTAAAGTACAGTATGCTAATACACCAGATATCGCTTTTAACAATGAGTAAGATACAGAATCTTTTTAAACCAAACATCACACTAGATAATGGGTGAGATCATGTATACTAGTAAACCAGATGTCACCCTTGGCATTTGGTAAGATACAAAGTGAAAGTAAAGAAAATAGCACAAATGACAATTGGTAAGATACAGAAAACATAGAAACAAGATATCACACTTGACAATGGTTAACCCTATCTGGACTGGGCTGTTTGGGACCTGTCCAGGCCTGGAGGGGGGCCGAAATGGCCCCCCCCCCCCTATTTATTTTTCTTAGCCCTTGAGGTAGGGGGCTGAAACTTATTACACTATACCCTTGGGTCAAGCTCTACCAGAAAATGTAAAAAAATCCAACATGGTCGCTTTGATGACGTCACAGTGACGTCATTTTCAAAAACGGCATTTTTTGGTCGTTTTTACGGTCAGATTTTCTGAATTTTTTATTTTCACAATTTCTCCACAAAAGCTGCATGAAAAATTAGCAAATATTGATGTGATATAAAAATAAAATAGTTTTTGCCCACTTTTCATCGCGGAAAAGCAGACATTTTGAAGAAATATGACAAAAACATGACTTTTCTGGTACCCCACGTGGCCGCCATCTTGAATTTATCCATGATCCTCTGCTAGGGGGTTACGCAAATAAGCTTAAAATGACCCCAATAAGATAAACTATAAAGTCACGGAGTTTCAGCTCTCCATTTTTCGCAGATCCGGAGATAATGCAGAAAGTTTGGTAGGGGGGCCATAATGCCCCCCCCCCTCCCCCCTCCCAGGGCAGATAGGGTTAAGAAACAGCATACTCGTAAGGCGTATGTCACAGGAGGAAAGAAAAAACTCTGTATATGAGTAAATCAGATAACACCCATGGAAATGGGTAAGATACAGCATCTTAGTAAACCAGATATCACACTTGCCAACAGTCAAGGTACAGCTTAGTGCTTACCAGACACCAGTCTTAATAATGGGTAAAATTACTATAACAGTAATATATATATACAAGGGTCTAGTCCGTCATTCAATATTCAGCCGTCGTCCATTAAAGAATGTCCGCGTTCATAATCCAAAGACCTAATTCATATGACAGAATTAGCACCAAATTAAGAGAATAAATCATAGTATACATAAAACTAGGCTAATTTCCGGCAAGAAAGAAGCGGTCGGCAGTTTTCAATGATGCCAGTAAGACCTCATGCTGTTCCAAAAATATCAAATCCGTATATAGCTGATCAGTATTCTTAATCCATATGATTTCATTTATAAAGTCGTTATCTAGAGTATGGTGTATCTCAGTCAAATGACCTGGAATCAGATATCGCATATGACAATGGATTAGATACAGAATACTAGTAAACCAGATATCACATTTGACAATGGATTAGATACAGAATACTAGTAAACCAGATATCACATTTGACAATGGATTAGATACAGAATACTAGTAAACCAGATATCACATTTGACAATGGATTAGATACAGAATACTAGTAAACCAGATATCACATTTGACAATGGATTAGATACAGAATACTAGTAAACCAGATATCACATTTGACAATGGATTAGATACAGAATACTAGTAAACCAGATATCACATTTGACAATGGATTAGATATAGAATACTAGTAAACCAGATATCACATTTGACAACGGATTAGATACAGAATACTAGTAAACTAGATATCACATTTGACAATGGATTAGATACAGAATATTTGTAAACCAGATATCACATTTGACAATGGATTAGATACAGAATATTTGTAAACCAGATATCACATTTGACAATGGATTAGATGCAGAATATTTGTAAACCAGATATCACATTTGACAATGGAGGTAAAAACATTTTGGGAAAAGTATTGCGCCACTATTTCTAAAAACTCTGGCGTTGAATGCATGTGGATATTGAAAAACTCAAAATGTCTTACGGAAGAACTTGATGCTAAAGGTCACATACCCTATAGACATGTATTTACATGGGATTTCTCGACTCTCTATACTACAATCCCTCATCAGGACCTTATTGACCGTCTAAGTTCATTAATAGTATATGTGTTCAAGAAAACTGATCGTAGATATATTGATGTCGGATGCCATAAAGCATTCTTTAGCTCTACTACATACAAGATATATCATTCATGGGATGTTTCTTTGTTTATAGAGTTGCTCGAATTTCTCATTAATAATATCTATGTGAAATTTGGCAACACAATATATCATCAGCATATAGGTATTCCAATGGGTACTAATTGTGCACCCCTGTTGGCTGACCTATATCTGTTCTCTTATGAATATGACTATATGCAGGCGCTTTCAAAAACCGATCCATTCAAAGCCCGTTCCTTCTCATTCGCCAAATGCTATATAGACGATCTTCTCGCTGTTGATAATCGCTATATAAATGACGCAGTGAAGGATATATATATCCACCTTCACTGGATTTTAAGGAAACTACAGATAGCCCTACAGGCACATCATATATAGACCTATATTTCTATGACGAGATATCCTGAAGGATCTTGGCACCCACCATTGTCCGACAATTGTAAGCTAATGACAAGAGGGTATTTTTGTCCATTGTTACTAAGAACAAACGATTGATTTGTAATTTGGTTAATAAAATTTCGAATCTGAGCGAAAACGTTCGAAAAAGGGACACTGGAAGACACCAAGATATAATCTTTCTAAGTTTGAGGAGTTTCAAGATTTTTAGAAACTGTACTTATGTCGGTTGTTACAGTACAAGAGAAATGAGCAAAGTTAGTCTGAAAGTGAATGTACATTAACGGAGGATCCTTCGTCTTCGTTTTGTAGTATTTTTATTTTATTTCTTTTTTTGCACGTGTCATCATTGTGTACTGGGGGCGAAGACAAATCTCTTTGACACTTTGGCATGAGCTAAGAAACATACTTAAAATTTTATAATTAGGAATGAATGCTAATTCTGTTCTGTTTACTGAGCTAGTTTGAGATATCTCTTTTGAGATACCATGCTCGAATAGTAAGATGGTACAATACTTAATACTGAAGGAATCCGGTCCGTGCAGTAATGTTGAAACTTCGAAAGTGTCTGAATCCTGATTATCTCCACCCTAGGATCGAAACATGCAGTAGTCTACAGTTGTCGAGTTGTGACGTTGTGTCACAAGACTGACGTCTCTTCATGTAGCCGATCCGCCGGCAGACAAAAAAGGTGGGGCAGTTCACTTGCAACTGCATGGACTAAAGAAAACTGATTTAAAATTTGAAGAAATTTCCGAATTATTTGAACTCATTGAGAAAGATCCCTGTAGTACTTTCTGAGAAATCACGATAACAAAGTCGCATGGAAAAATCCAAGATAGCCGCCTGGTGGCCATATTGGATTTTTGAATTGGACCAAAAAAGGTTTCTTGTACAGCTAGACGACAAGGGGAACCTGTGTACCAAATTTGACCAAGATCCATGCAGTAGTTCCTGAGAAATCGCAATAACACAGTTTCATGAGGAAATCCAAGATGGCCGCCTGATATACATACTGAATTTTGGAATCGGACCGGAGAAGTATCTTGCACAACTGGACCACAAGGGGAACCTGTGTACCACATTTGAGAAAGATCCAGGCAGTACGTCCTGAGAAATCATGATAACAAAGTTTCAAGGAGAAATCTAAGATGGCCACCTGGTGGCCATATTGGATTTTCGATTCGGACCGAAAAAGGTATCTTGCACAACTAGACCCTAAGGGGAACCTGTGCACCAAATTTGAGAAAGATCCATACAGCACTTCCTGAGAAATGACGATAACAAAGTTTCATGGGGAAATCCAAAATGGCTGCCTGATGGCCATATTCGATTTTCGAATCGGACCAGAAAAGGTATCTTGTACAACTAGACCCCAAGGGGAACCTGTGTACCAAATTTGAGAAACATCCATGCAATAGTTCCTGAGAAATGACGATAACAATGTTTCATGGGGAAATCCAAGATGGCTGCCTGTTGGCCATATTGGATTTTCGAATCGGACCAGAAAAGGTATCTTGCACAACTAGACCCCAAGGGGTAATCCAAATTTTAGAAAGATCCATACAGTAGTTCCTGAGAAATCGCGATAACAAAGTTTCTTGGGGAAATCCAAGATGGCCACCTTGTGGCCATATTGGATTTTCGATTCGCACCGAAAAAGGTATCTTGCACAACTAGAGAGTAAGGGGAACCTGTGCACCAAATTTGAGAAAGATCCATACAGCACTTCCTGAGAAATGACGATAACAAAGTTTCA
The DNA here is from genome assembly GCA_036873755.1 of Hanleya hanleyi. Taxonomy (NCBI): domain Eukaryota; kingdom Metazoa; phylum Mollusca; class Polyplacophora; order Lepidopleurida; family Hanleyidae; genus Hanleya; species Hanleya hanleyi. The sequence continues at coordinate 10,561 of JAVTVY010020037.1, read as the reverse complement.
TGAGGAAATCCAAAATGGCTGCCTGGTGGCCATATTCGATTTTTGAATCGGACCGGAAAAGGTATCTTGCACAACTAGACCCCAATGGGAACCTGTGTACCAAATTTGAGAAAGATCCATGCAACAGCTCCTGAGAAATGATGATAACAATGTTTCATGGGGAAATCCAAGATGGCTGCCTGTTGGCCATATTGGATTTTCGAATCGGACCAGAAAAGGTAGCTTGCACAACTAGACCCCAAGGGGAACCTGTGTACCAAATTTGATAAAGATCCATGCAGGAGTTCCTGAGAAATCGCGATAACAAAGTTTTTTGGGGAAATCCAAGATGGCCACCTTGTGGCCATAATGGGTTTTCGAATCGGACCAGAAAAGGTATCTTGCACAACTAGAACCCAAGGGAAACCTGTGTACCAAATTTGATAAAGATCCATGCAGTAGTTCCTAAGAAATCGCGATAACAAGGTTTCATGGGTAAATCCAAGATGGCTGCCTGGTGGTCATATTGGATTTCCGAATCGGACCAGAAAAGGTATCTTGCACAACTAGACCCCAGGGGGAACCTGTGTACCAAATTTGAGAAAGAGCCATGCAGTAGTTCCTGAGAAATCGCGATAACAAAGTTTCATGGAGAAATGCAAGATGGCTGCCTGGTGGCCATATTGGATTTTCGAATCGGACCTGAAAAGGTATCTTGCACAACTAGACCCCAAGGGAAACATGTGTACCAAATTTGATAAAGATCCATGCAGTAGTTCCTGAGAAATCGCGATAACAAGTTGTCATAGGGAAATCCAAGATGGCTGAAATCCAAGATGGCTGCCTGGTGGCCATATTGGGTTTTCGAATCGGACCAGAAAAGGTCTCTTGCACAACTAGACCCCAAGGGGAACCTGTGTACCCAATTTGAGAAAGATCCATGAAGTAGTTCCTGAGAAATCGCGATAATAAGAATTGTTTACGGACGGACGGACGACGGACTGACTGACTGACGGACGGACGACGGACCACGGACGAAAAGCGATTTGAGCAGCCCACCATCTGGTGATGGTGGGCTAAAAATGAAGCGGGCCTTCTCTTTCGTCGACTGTATGACAAAAGAGATGATTACAATTTAGACATCGTTAACTACATGTATCCCTTTCTGGACAGTGATATTCCAGTGGGACCTGCATATGGCGTATACATATCACGCCTAGTAGCATTTGCTAGATCCTGTGTTAAATGTGACGATTTTAATCAACGTCACAAAACATTGTTGCAGAAACTTATAAAACAGGGCCACACCACCAAGCGCCTCCACTCAAAGTTTCTCAAATTTGGCGATACATATCGCATGCTGATAGCAAAATACGAGCGTAGCGTGCAAGATCTATGGCGTTACGTTTCGTAACTTGTGTCTAATTCCGCTTAACCCGGGGCTAGGAACTGTATGAACCTATGTACTTCAAGATCCTTATGGTACTCGTATGAACAGTCACAATCAAAGCGTGACTGAGATACATCATTCTTTAGATGACGACTTTAGAACGAATATTATGGATTAAGAATACTGATCAGCGATACGGATTCGATATTTTTGGAACATCATGATGTCTTGACGGCATCATTGAAAACTGTTGACCGCTTCTCTCTTGCAGGAAACAAGCCTATGTTTATGTATACATGATTGTCTTTTTAAATTTGGTGCTAATATTGTTACATGGAATATGGAATAGGTCTTTGGATTATGGACGCGGATGTTCTCTGATGGACGGCGGATTAATTGTGAATGACGGACCAGACGTTTGTAATTAGATACAGTACACTAGTAAACTAGATATCACATTTGACAATGGGTTATACAGAGAATACTAATAAACCAGACATTACACTTGGCAATGGGTTAGATACAGCATACAGTTAAATCAGATATTAAACAGATAATGGGTAAGATCGAGCATACTAGCAAACCAGATGAGTGGGACACAACATAATAGTAGACCGGATACCACACATAACAAAGGATGAGACATAGAATACAAACCGGATATCACCCTTGAAAATGGATAAGAAACAGAATACAAGCAAACCAGATATCAAATTTGACAATTGATAAGTTACAGTAACAAGTAAACATAATATCACTGATGAGAATTGGCACGATACAGAAAACAAGGTAAACGAGTTAAACCAAATTTTACATGACATCATGTTAGATACAGCATACGATTAAACCGTATATCACTACAGACAACCGGTCAAACAGAGCGTGATATCTAGCCAGATTTCACATTTGACAATTTGGAAGACACATAATATTATTAAATCCAATTATCACATCTGACAATTGATAAGACAAGCCATACTTGTTACCACTCTTGTCAATGGGTAAAGAAAAGAATATTAGTAAACCAGATATCACACTTGGCAATAAGTTAGATATAGAATACTAGCACATGTAAATCAGATATCACATATGGCAATAGCAAATGTACAGCATACTATACACCAGATGTCACACATGGTCATCTTCATTTTATCAAGCCAATTTCTACGTTCCCACTTCCAACCTGCCTTGATTTATCTGGTCACCTTTAGCGTTCAAAATCCGAGGTGTAAATTTCCCCTACGAACGATCGACGAACGAATCAGAACCTACACACCGATACTGTGTAGAGTGACATCATCCTCAAGTAGCGACGTCATTCCTCTTAATATAGTGATTGTGTTGGCTCAATATATAGACCAGCCAATCAACAACTCTCTTCTTTGACACATTCGGAATTCAAAATGCGTCAAGGTGACGTCTCGTGTCTATTTATAAATTCAAAGTTCTTTGAACATTGAAGGGGGCCGGAGATATCAAGGAAATTTCGAAGTGAGAACGTGGAAATTAGCTTGATAAAATGAAGATGCACTTGGTAGGCCTAAACAGGAATATAAACATACATGTAAACCATAGATAACATTTGGCAATGGAGCAGATCCAGATACCAGTATAAACCAGATATCAAACTGATAATGGGTATGATACAGAATACTAGTAAATCTGATATCACAGCTGAAAATGGAAAAGATAAAGCATTATTGTGAACGAGATATCACGCATGACAATATTAAACTGCAGCAAACTAGTGAACTAGATAAGATACCGATTACTATACGATTGATAATGGGTGAAGATGTAGAACACTAGCTAGTAGATCGAATATAGTAATTGACAATTGGTTAGGTACAGAATGCAATGGACGTAATATCACCCATGTCAACTGGAAAGATACAGAAAATATAGCAAATCAGATTTTACAATTGACAATGGGTTAGATACAGCATACGATTAAACTATATTACTATGGACAATATCTAAGATAAAGAAGACTAGTAAACCGGACATCGCACATGGACAATGAATAAGAAACACGGTATTGGTAAACCAGATACCACTCTTAGCAATGGATGAGACACAGAGACTAGTAAACCAGATATCATACTTGAAAATGGCTTAGATAGAGCATACTAGTAAACCAGATATCATACTTGAAAATGGCTTAAATAGAGCATATCAGTAGACCAGATATCACCATTGACAGTGGATGAGACTCAATATACTGGTAAGAAGTCTGAGTAAGAAACAGAATACTAGTAAACCCAGTAAAACTCGGTCAATTGGAAAGATACAGCATACTTTAACCCTATCGATATTGGGTTTTTGAGACCTATCCAGGCCTTGTTTCGGGGGTGGATGGGCATTTCGTCATTTTTGATGACGTCACATTTACGTCATTTTCAAAAAGACAATTTTCGGTCGATTTTCGGTCAGATTTTTCGAAATTTTTATTTATGTAACCGCATGATAAAATAGTGAATAATAATCCGATGTGAAATAAAATAGTTTTGCAAACTTTGTCTGGCGGAAATGCAGGTATTTTGAAGAAAAATGACGAAAACATCCCATTCCTGGTATCCCATATAGCTGCCAGTTTAAACTCACCCACACTGCCAAAAATAGGGTACTTAAAACGAGAGAAAAAAATATATATTTTATGAAAAAATCATCTTGAAATAAGATAAATTATCATGGAGTGGGGTAAGAATAATTTATTTATGGATGTTTCCTTGGATAAGAAAATTATAAGTTTATTTATCTTATTCAAGATTCACAAATCTTATTCGAAGATCTGAATTAAGAAAAATTATCTTGGCGCTTTTTACTCATTTAAGAAAAATCTTATTTTTCTTCAGTAAGATAATTTATCTTGCTATGAAATCTAAGTAAGATATTTTTGGAGTGGGAGGTAAGAATATTAAACTTATTCCCAGATAATTAACTTGTTCAAGAAAAATTGACCACTTGGATAAGAAAATATTTCTCAGAAGCTGTTAACTTGGATCGAAATATTTCTCAAGGCTGTTGTTGAGTTAAATATTCTTACTCAGAAAACATGTATCAGTCTTCAAGATAAATTATCTTACATTGTAAATTCAACAAGGGATCTTGAGCTAGCAAGATTTACTTAAGAAAAAACATGCTAAACAACATTTAATCAAATTAAATGACAAAAAAATATTTTATAGATGGGGAAATTTTATTCAAATGATGCATGCAGTGAATAGTCTTCACATATTATTAGATGCAAAAGTTTATGCATGTAGAAGAGGTATCCCAATAATTTCAGCCACACCGCAATTCCCCACAGGATCAATAAAACAACGAGCTCCATAGTGACACTTCAAATATTTTCCTACAATCCAATTAACGTTTTTTTAACTAAAAGTTTTTTATATCATATTACTGCCAAAAACTGAACATGAATATATATGCTTGTTACAGTTAGCAGTATACATGTAAAATAAAAACATGATAAACTAATGTCATGCAATTGAAGTGTGAGTGAGTGATAGGATTTAACGTCGCTTTCAACCCATCATCATGCAATTGAAGAGGGCAAAAAGTAAGTCATATATGTAAAACAGATACATAAAGAATATATTTTAAATATTTTAAGGCCTTTGTTCTGGCATTCATCCTCAAAACCTCTCCTTGACAAGTATTTCTTTCCATTTATAGCAGTAATTTGCGCAACATTTCTCGCCCATGTCAAAGTTGTATAATATGATAAGAGACGGATATAATTAAAATCATGCAAACGGCCAAACACCAAAGATATGATGGATAATTCTCAAAATTTAGAAAATCTGTCATCTTCAATTCTCCATAGACATTATAAATATAACATCATATTGCACTCTTCATAGTAAAAACACCTAAGCTGTTCAAATGATAAATTTCCCAGCCTTTGTGGTCATCAGGTGCTTGTGGTGGAGAAAGTCCCAATGTTTAGTCTGAGACAAGATCTTGCAAGCTAAAGCATACACCCAAGTTCATATACGAATATTCTTACAAAGCTGAAGGAAAGAACTAGGAAACACTGGAAGAATCAATACACTGCAAACCTTGTAAAATCCAGATCCGATGTGTTATGCAAATACTCAAAGCCTGAAAAGTTTCTGCCAGTCAAGATTGTCAGAGGCAACCTGTCGCAATTTACATTTCAAAGACATAACCTGAATAGACTGCAGTCACTGGATTGATGCAATGACTTTGGTTTGAATGCCTATCTGACATATATAATGAATAAGCTTATTCAACCCCAGAATACTTCTGGAGAATTTCAAACACATTTTCAATTTTTTCCATTATAATGTAAATATTAAATAATTTGATTAGCTAATGTATATAAAAATGTGTTGCTTCTTTCTTATCTCTTCGACATGGGCGAAGCTTTTCTTGGAAATACATTTCTACATTGCTGTGCACATAGGAGGTCGAGCTTGTATCTTTGCTTTTTATACATGTATTTTTTCGTGTTTGCTTTGAAACATGCAATGTACCAGTCTTAAACTTAGGCTACTTTCTAATTGCCTGTGTTCAGGTAGACAAAAATGACGAAACAGATCTGCGGAATTCGCACTTTCACCAACAAGAAGCCCTAGGATCTAGTTTATGTTTCTTCCCCAATTTGTTGTTGTTGTTTAATATCTGTAAATCCACTCCCAAAGAAAGCAAATCTCATTTTCGATGTTTTTGCACAGTTCATTGAACACATTGAGCAACATACTACTCTCATTCATCTGTAAAATGATCCACTGAGAGGCTCAGTTGAGTTTCCTCAATAATGTTCCTGGATGCCAACATAATTCGCGAGAATTGTGGAAGAGCAGAAGATTTCGATTGAAAATGGCGGCAAATACATGAACCCATACAAAAACCATAACCGCACGTGAAGGTGGACTTATTGCAGATAAAAAATACTAAATTGCAAACTATATTTCCTCACTCAAGTGAAGATATAATTTCACGTATATCAGGCAATTTGTAACAGTAACTCTTACAAATTGACAATGAACAATTTCTGTCAGGAAACCACAGGTTCATACTATTGGTGTAGCGGTCCGTTTCCACTCGATTCACGATCTTACATTTAAGGAGACAAATCACAGAAAAAACATCTTAGTTAACATAACTTTTTCTTATCACACCATACATCTGGTAAAAGTGAATCTTATTTAAGATAACTAAATTCTTATAACAAGATATATCTAGTAAATTAAAATCCTATTTAAGATAATTTTCTTAAAATAAGATAAATCTGGCAAAATGGAACAAACTAAGAAAACTTTTCTTGTTTTAAGGTAATTTATCTAGAATTGAGGTAAAAAAACTTATTTGAGTACCCTATTTTTGGCAGTGCATGATCCTCTGCTCAGGGGTTATGCAAATAGACTCAGAATTCTCCCAAAATGATAAACTATAAAACTATAAAGTCACAGAGTTTCAGCTCTCAGTTTGTTGTCGTTCCGGAATGGGAGTAGAAGTTTGGGGGAAGGGGGTGGTCATAATGCCCCAGGCTTGTGCAGTTAACCCTTCTTGGCCTGGGGGGAGGGGGCACTTTCCGCCCCCCTGTTGGTTTTTTGCTCCTATCTCCGGAACGACAAAAAAATGATAGCTGAAACTCCGTGACTTTTTAGATTATCATATTGGGGTCATCATGAGCCTACTTGCATGACCCCCCGAGCAGAGGAACATGAGTAAATTTAAAATGGCGACCATGTGGGGTACTAGAAAAGTGGCGTTTTCGTCATATTTCTTCAAAATATTTGCTTTTCTGTATGGAAAAGTGGGTAATACGTATTTTATGTCATATCAGATTGGCTATTTACTAATTTATCATGCAGTTTTGCGAAGAAAAAACAAAAATAAAATATTGGAAAATTCATACCGAAAAATCGTTCAAAAATGCTCTTTTTGAAAATGAGGCCACAGTGACGTCATCATGGGGTCCATCTTGGATTTTTTACATATTCTTGTAGAGCTTGACCCAAAGATATAGTGTGGTAAGTTTCAGTCCTCTAATAACCTTAGCGATAGCGAAAATAAGTTGGGGGGAGGGCACTTTCCGCCCCCTCCCCCCCCCCCCCGGCTGCGGTACACCCCAAATCGCCCAGGCCAGATAGGGTCAAACTAGATGCCACACTTGGTAATAAGAAAGATACAACTTACAAGTAAACCAGGTATAACACTGGCAATGGATGAGATTCAGATACTAGTAGGCCTAAAGCAAATAACAAAAGAGATAATGGACTCTATGCAGAACACTAGAAAACCAGGTAAAACACTTTACAATTGGTACAATACATGGTACAAGTAAACATAACTCAGATATTGTGCTGTATTTTAACCATTGCCAAACCATTTGTCAGTGGGTAAGATTCAGCTCACAAGTAAAGTAGATATCGCCCGAATATTGATGTTTTTCTTAATTTTTCTACAGGGTGAATACGTTTCAGATCACGAGCGCCGCGGATGTATTGCTTCAGGTTCGATATGACGGTCTTGTTGAGTGGTCACCAGCAAGCCTCCTGGAAACGCATTGTCATCTCGATGTGACCTTTTACCCCTTCGACATACAAGAGTGCAGCATACAACTCTCTCTATGGACGTATTCTTCAAAAAAAGTCCAACTGCACAGCTTATTGGACCACATCGAGCTGGAATACTACCACCCTAGTGATAAGTGGGATTTGATCAATACGCATGCTCTAGACTGGTTGGATCCCAAAGAAACCCTTGGCTATACGTCCCACATGGCGTTTCATGTTACCCTAAGACGTAAACCGTTGTTCTATGTACTGAACACAATATTCCCCGCCCTAACACTCGGCTGTCTGAATCCAACGATATTTCTACTTCCGCCGGAAACTGGAGAGCGCATGTCAGTCTCGTTGACCCTGCTGCTGTCCATGGCTATAATTCATGCAACTATTAATAGCTCTCTGCCGCAAACGTCTAGCAGTACCCCTATCTTATGTAAGTACATGGATATAACAGAAAATTAAATATTTTTGGACGTGTATATGGCCAATACATCTTCTAAATATTTCACACCAGTTGTATGAAGATAAATCTTGTGTATTGGCCAGTCTGTTCTTGGAAAGTGATTAACGAGGCTCGGTACTAGACTTGCCCATTAATTGAAGTTAATCCTTAAACAATACTATCCTCCCCGATAGCAGCAGCAGTATTGTCAAGGGATTAACTTGAATGATAGTGCGAGATTGGACTAGGTTTCTAACCTTCCACTGATCTCATGCAAAATACAATTTATACAATCGGGACCCAACGTATGCCTCCATGGTAAGTTGCCAGATCTTTTACCTGTAATTTCATGGCATCTTCAAATGCTTCAAAGATTTCAAAATGGGTCAACGAATACATTTTGAACAATCACAAACTCATTTTTTTTGCGGACCATGTAACTTTTTCGACGCTGATAGTTGAAGAAAAATCTAGTTTAGCAGGTTCTCGATTACACAAAGGAGTTGTAAATGCCACATATCCTTCTCTCCCATCCTAAATCTTTCAAAAGCGGACCCGAATGTTTTTATGATTTGTTTTGTTGTTTTTCGACCTCTTGTTGCTAAATAACTAATAAAATATTTCATTCATCAAGTGTCATAATGGTTTGTCTGGTCTTCTCTTTCAGCGGTGTGTCTGGTCTTTATAATAATCTGCAGCGCCATCTCCGTCCTATTATCCGTTCTTGTTCTCCGTATCCATCATGGGAGGTATAACCGGAAGGAACTATTTTGTGGCCTATTTACGGGAGAGAAATGCCGGAAGAAGAGTAAAGCAACATGTGACGTGTACCGAAATGAAGTTACGGTTGTAACAAATGGCGAAAAACCTACCGCTGGCTCGGAAAATTACACGAATCAGTCAGACTATCCTGGTGTATTCCGACGACAGAGTGAAGTACATGGAATTTGCCGGGTGGATGGTGGCCAACCTCGAGACCGCAAACAGTCGAATCCTGTTCCGATAAACATTGACACCAATGACAGGCGAGTTTCTATGGACGATGGGACCTTGAGCTGTGAACTTTTGGTTAAGCGTCAGCTGTTTACTGTGAAGTTGGACATGTTTTTGTTCTGGTTGTATGTAGTTTGTACGGTTATTGCTCCGATCGCGCTGGTACTCCTTCTCGTGGTGATGGCCCCTACTGCATGAAATGTATGTATTTATTCAAATGTATATGAAATAGGATAATTTCTCTGCACAGACATATTATGTATATACACTGCTTGACCCAGCTCTATTAATGACCATTTAATACCATGAAAAAACGCAATGAATTGATCATGAACACAATGATTATTGATGGCCACTCTAATGTCCTCTTTAACGATTTTGATATCAGTGTTCAGTAAAACACACAATTACAATTTGGAAAGTCTGTCTTATTAATGACAATTAAAATTTATCTAAAACGCATTAAACTTTAAATTTAATACCCATTACACCAAGGACCATGAAAGGCAGCTAACCCAATATTATTTCCACACAGCAGTTGATTGTTTTATCAGCATTAAATGTCATTAAAATGTCTGAATTATTAATTGCACCGTTAAAGTTTAGGCTTAGAAAACGAGCTATAATGGCCATCGACTAGTTTACCTACATATATTTGGTGGTCATTAATTTGACATTTGAACCATTAGTTATTTCAATGGCTTTGTAATCCACTTTAATGGCTTTCGGACAAGGCAGGTATGTGTGGTTATTGAGCAGTGTGGTTACATATATTAAACCATAAAAATGAACCGATCTGGTATACGGACTGCATGGTATTCGGACTACTGGTATACCGAATGGACTATTAGGCACAAATACAACATCATTAACCATTAATATGGGTTGTGAAAACATTAAGCATTATACTAGTAATTTATGTTGGTCTGTGTACAATTGACGATATATCTTTTTAACATTCGAGCGTATTCAAGTTTATTCCAGTAAACCTCGTCAACAGAGAAACAAACCATAGCGTCGGATCTAGTCAGTATCCAATGTCCACAATAGAAAGGTCTTATTTCGGTCCTATCTACTCAAATTTGTACTACTAATGAGTATTCTTGATCTGTCAAGCCTTTATCTAGAGTATATTTTATCCCAGTCAGAGCGATTGTTCATACAAACAACATGGTCGTCTTAGTTACATCATGTTCATGCGGCTCCTAG